>JAVSBV010064399.1:0-10477 GCA_033117975.1 Parotocinclus spilosoma
GTGTGTGTGTGTGTGTGTGTGTGTGTGTGTGTGTGTGTGTGTGTGTGTGTGTGTGTGTGTGTGTGCGCGTGTGTGCGCGTGTGTGCGCGTGTGTGCGCGTGTGTGTGCGTGTGTGTGTGTGTGTGTGCTCATGTTTGTCTTTGTCTGACTGTGCTGACCATCTGCAGAATCAGGTCGACAATTAGCAAGCGATTATGCTGGTTCCATCTGCGTGTGTGTGTGTGTGTGTGTGTGTGTGTGTGTTTGTGTTTGAGCTCTAACTATTTGAGAGCAAAGTCTTCATGCCAAAGCAGTTGACTGGAATGAATAATGGTTTTGCTCTGTGTCTGCTCTCCTCTCTCTGGTGTTTGTGTATGTATTAGATTATTTATCTGCTGTGTTTTACAGAAATACCAGTTTCTCAGGCACATACTGACCTTTTATTTTAAGTTCGTTTCCCCTCAGCGACCTCTGGTCATCTTTCAAATGCATGTTTATTATTTTTTTCTCCTGAACTGCAAAAACATATTTTCAAAATCTTGACTGGCTGATTCTGATTTTGGAAAACAGGTCACGTTTGCTCAGTGTTTGAAATGGCTCGGGTGTTCTAAAGAGGCTGACAAATTGTTCTCGTATTTGTATATTTAGATTTGTATTACAGATAGACTAACATCTGTAATACGTCTAGACTATAATAGAATATTACAGATTTATTCCTAACTATTAATCAAACCATGCAATAACAGACGGCTTTTATAGCATAATAGACGCGGTTCAAATAACTGTAGATGACGCTGAGAGTATAGATTTTATCAGTGCTTGTTAAGATAAACATAAAATAACACATAAAACATTCATCTACACAGACTTCTAATCCAGAAGACAGGTAAAAGATCCAGAGGCAGAATTCAGAACTCAACCTCACATCATGAAACCAACCATGAGGAGAGGACTGCCCTTACTAGAAGTTAATACTTCAGACCCAGACATGAACCAGGAATTCTTTTCTGACTCTGAACTTTGCATTACTTTCCAGAACTCAAGCCTACACTGAGATGCCATCGACATGCTGGCATGGTTTCCCATTTCTGAGTCGCTCTGATTTATATCCCACCTCTAGATAAGTGAGGTTTGTTTGTCAGGTCTATCATACCATGTTCTTAAGTGTTCCTGCTTTCCCCTAAACGGGCCGTAATGGCACATTAATGTAATTTCCAGAATGATGGTGAATCTCCATAAATTGCTAAAGCAGCTCTCTCTACATCAGCGCTATCTTTGATGCAATTATGTAGCATTACAGTAGAATAGAAAGACAATGTGACTGGTAATGTCCAGTCAACATCCAGTTCAGTCAATGACCTGATTCACAGAATGTAATGTGGTCATTAAATGGTGCATACCTGTAATTGGACATTTATTACAACATTTTGAAATTTGGCAGGAAGCCAAAGTGCTCGGCCTAGTCATTCTGTGTAGGGAAGAAGCCAAATATTGTTTCCCAAAAAGTGACCTATATTTTGACATGTCAGAGATCACTGAGATTCTTCTAACAGTCATGGGTAACCCTGGTCAAATTACATGTTTGGTTATATACTTTTTAAAACTGCCTGTGGTCAGTAATTTAGTGTCTGGCATGCAGTCTTTATTATACTTCTTACTTCAAAGTGTCTGTATTGTTAGTATTGAATAGTGACTGTTGTTTAGGCTAAGGAATAGTGTGTTAACTTTTTTTAATCCTTAACATTACTTCTGTATTGAGAGTTTATCAGGAGTTATGTAGTCAGCCTATATCTATGGGGGCAGGGGATTATTCCAATTCACCAACTACTCAATTCTTTTTTAAAGAATTAATAATTTAATAAATATCCTTGGTAGCATCTTAATCCAATATAATATAAAGTAAAACTGTTTGCAATTTGAGATTTTGCCAAAAATACTAATTGCTCTCTTAATTTTAAGATTTCACTCTGGATTCATGAGTCTGCCAAATGCAGTAAATGTAAAAGTAGTCTATTAAATCAATTGCTCGGAATATTATAGCATGCTGTTAATGGATGGCAGAAGAACATTTTCATAAAAATATAATCATGTACATGAATAGACCTGAATCTCAGGACTTCAGGGGCTCCAGCACCACGCCACACCCAACCTGGCCCGAAAGCACTGCCGAACTCAAACCCGAGTCCCTGTGATGATGTGCTAATATGCTAGGCCACTACACCATCCAAGCACCTACCCTTTTGGTAGTTTAATATGAGAAAATTTGTTTTGATATTCCTATCCCATTTTAGTAATATTTTAGTCATTAAACTACTAAATACCGTATTATTATATATGGGTGTGTGCCGTTTAACAACCACATTACATTCTGTCATTGACCGAAATGGTTGTTGACTAACACAGTCATTTTAGGCTAGTATTATGTAAATATAAAGTAAAGAGTATTTTAATAAGCAAACAGTGTGCAAACTATACGTTAATTTGTCAGATACCGTAGAAAAAACACGTGTATAGAAGACAAAATCTGCATTGATAGACAATATTATGAACGCCACTGAAAATCAGCCAGATCAGTTTCAAACACTCAACGAGTTAATGTGAACCAGAAATATTTAAAGGTTAGAGATATGAATATGATGAATATACAAGTAGTGGCTAAAAAGGGGTACTACTCACAGTAGGACAGGCGCATACACTTATGAACTCCATTCACAGCTTGTTACAAACAAGTAGCGGAAAGTCATGTGCACAAACACGAGCAAACTAGTTGCACAAAAAGGTGTAATACAGTCGATTCCGGTTAATGGGACCACATCGGGACGCAATGGTTTTGGTCCCAATAACCGGCTGTTCCGTTTAAACGAACATGCCCTATGTTACAAGACAATATTTTGGTCTAAATAAGCAAATCAAATTACACGTATTTAATAGGATTTGTTTCTGTACTTTAGGATTTGGTCCGAATAATCGGCTGGTCCCATTAACCGGTGGTCCTATAAACCGGAATTGACTGTATATCTATACTGGATACAGCCCACGACTATGCGTCAAAGGAAAAATTTGATTAACAGCATTAAAAGGTTAACATGGGCATGCACTTAATTGTCAATTATGCGACAATGCTGCCAAACAAATATGTATTTTTATATTTGGTTCCTGCATTGGTTGTTTTGATTATTGATTTAGAAAAACAACTTAACTATTTAAATTGACCAGGCTTCCCCACATCAGCAAGTGGTTAAGCTAATAAAACTGGCATGGAGGCAGTTGATAAAAACGTAACAAGATCACACACAGCTTACACACACCGCTTAACTATGCTGTCACACACTGCGGCAAAGCCAATCAAACCCATTTGTGCTTCCACAGTATCTGAATCTACAGTGGCATCTTATAGAGGCACATACACTCATAGTCACACAGCAGATAGCACTTGATGAGCAGGAGTGGAGTGTACTCACTGAAAGCAACGCATTGACTGTAGCAGATTTAGGGCAGCATTGTATTTGCTCCCAAATTATACTGATGAAACATGTTCAAAATGATGATCGCACAAACTCTGTGAAGACTTCAGGGCTAGCTACGAAATGACTTCAGCTTTGTCTGAATAACAAAGCACTGGGCAATTAGAAATTTTAGAAAGATGAATTGGAATGAGTTACAAACAAATGGGATAAGAAGCAGCTGGGGCACCCATGGAAAAAGTGGATGCACATAAGGGGGAACTGGCAGAGATAAGACACATTTATCATTAAACAGGACCCAAATGTCTAAGGATTTATGGTTTTATATTTTGGCTTTACAGCTGCTTGACATACGTGAAACACCCCTGTTCTTGCCCACTGCAGACCCAAACCCTAATTATATGGAAGTGAAACAGCATATTCGATTTGTGTCCAATCTCTAGGCAAGATTTGACTTTCAAGTTGCAAAGGAATATCATGACTTGAGTTTGTACTGGCTTTCATTGTGTTAAAAGGTACCAAATAAAACATACAAATGTTTGAGTGCTACTGTATAATTGCCAATCCTGTCCAAAAGTCTTAGGCCACTATTGGATTTTTGGCTTTAGCGTAGGTGTAATGGTATAATAGCATGTTGATTCAAAGGTCTTTCAGTGCTCTTTATTATATCCATCACTCATGTACAGTATTGCACATTTACACACTACAGGGTAGTCCAAAACAATAGGGTCACATTGATTCCACAAATAATGGGTCTTAATATAGAGTTTCTTTTCACATCATTGTTCTAACATTACCACTGTACTACTTCCTTCCTTTAAGGAAACAAGCTTTCCAGCCACAAAAGCAATTGTGAGGTCAGTCACTGATGTTTAGAAATAAGCTTTGGTTTGCAGTCAATTCATGCCAAAGGTGCAAGGCAAGGGTTCTATAGAGGCAATTTCATTCACACCTGTCTGGGCAGATTTCAGTTTGGTTGGTTTTTCTGCACAGTTGCATTGTCAGCCCGAAACAGAAAAAGGGCTTCACCAGACTTATCACAATGTTGATACAGACTTTTCTGGAACACCATTTTATGCTGTAGCATTATAGTTTCACTGCAGCCCAATGGACTCAAATTCCAAAATTCAAAGCCAACCCCAAACAATTATCCCTCTTCAGTGTTATATATTTTGCTCTATAACATAGTATAGACATTAACATAATATAGCAGGCTACTGTAATGTAAATATAAATGGTATTTTTACAAGAAAACTGGGTGCAAACGTTACGGAATGAGTTAAAAAAATACAGCTACAAATACGAGTGTAACCCTAACCCTAACTGTTATACATATTTACAATTGATAAACATTTCCAAAAATTATAGAAAATACAGTAACAATGTTACTCTATGCTACTGTACAGTTTTCAGTTTAACGTAAGAATAGAGTTGATGAATGCGATACTTTGTTTGAGAGAAGTAAAAAATGCATTGATATGATTAAAGTACACTCATAAGTGAAAATGGCCAAATTGTGCCTAATTAGCCATTTTCCCTCCCCGGTATCATGTGACTTGTTAGTGTTGCAAGGTTTCAGGTGTGAATATGGAAGCAGGTGTGATATATTTGGTGTTATCGCTCTCACACTCTTTCATACTGGTCACTGTAACTTCAACATGGCACCTTGTGGCAAAAAACTCTGAGGATCCGAAAACAAGAATTGTTGTTCTACATAAATATGGCCTAGGCTATTAGAACATTACCAACAGTGCTGCCGGCTGTGGGGAACTACAGTTTATTGAGAAAACCATGAATCATGAAGCATGATCCCTTTCCTTCTGAAACTGGGACACAGGGCAGAATTCCAACATGATTACGACCCCAAACAGAACTTGAAAACGACCACTGCCTTGCTAAAGAAACCGAGAGTAAAGGTGCTAGACTGGCTAAGCATTTTTCCAGACCTAAACCCTATTAAGCATCTGTGGAGGAGAGCAAGGTCTCTAACATTCACCAGTAGTGTCATCATGGAAGAAGATTCCAGGGAACCTGTGAAGCTCTAGTGAACTCCATGCCAAAAAAGAGTTAAGGCAGTGCTGGAAAATCATGGTGGCCACAAAATATTGACACGTTGGGCACAATTTTCACTTGGGGGTGTACTCACTTTTGCTGACAGCACTTTAGGCATTAATAGCTGTGTGTCGAGTTATTTTGAAGGAAAAGCAAGCGTACATTCACTACTTTATAATGTATCTTAGTGCCATATCTTCAGTGTTGTTTCATGAAAAGATACAAAAAATAAAATAGTTAACACAAGAACTGGTAGAACAGGCTGTAGCCCAAACTGTAAGATATTGAGCTTTCGAGTGAATGATGAATTTCTGCTCTTAAACTCCTGCCTCTGCTTGTGGATCTGCAGTGATGATCGGCTGCTGAGGTGACCACCTGTTAAAAAAGTGATTTCCTATTATCGCTCATTGTAATGTTTAAGACCTAAGCGGTTAAAATGAAGGGATGTTGTTTATAGTGGATGTTAAATGACGCATGCAGCATGATCTTCTTAAGTGATCCATTTAATTGTGCTCATTCATGGTACGGCATTTACATTTGTTTTGCTGTCAAAAACTGATGGCATTCGTTAACTGGTAATGCATTGCCGAGTAGAGGATATACCATGAATATTAAACTCTTAAAATAAACCTGAATATGGGGCACTGGTGCGAAAAAGTTCCTCTTTGACAAAGAGCTTTTTAAGGCCTGTTAAAAAGCGAGTAGCCTGAGGACCACAAGACAAAGCTATTTACAGCTTGGTGTTCAGAGTTAGCACCTTGGTGTAGATGTCACACTGAATGGGGGTCAGGCATCATCTTATTATTATTATTATTATCATTATTATTATTGTGTGGGTGTGTTGTCATGTTTATATTCAATTCAATTCAATACAAGTTTATTTATATAGTGCATTTTATAATGGAGCATTGTCTCAAAGCAGCTTCACAATATTACACTTCTTAAAAAGATCATCCCAAGTTGAGCAAGCCTAGGGCGACAGTGGCAAGGAAAAACTCCCTAAAATGGTAGGAAGAAACCTTGGGAGGACCAAGACGTTATATCTCATTGTGGGCACAAAAAATGTCCCCACACAAAAGTTTGCCTTGTTGGGTCATTTTGCTTGTTTTTGAAAGGACAAAAGAGTCAAGCCAGTTGCCTAAGTTACTAAGCTGAAAGTTAGGTTCAGTTGTGTTAGTCAGCCACTGTATTCATTATGTCAATGAACATTCCCCATCAGGATAAAGAGACAAACCTGTGTGTGTGTGTGTGTGTGCCATAAAAGAGCCAAAAGAGCATAGCTTTTTAGGCTACTATGATTAAGGTTAGGGTTAGGGATGTAAGTGAAGGCATTAATAAGCTACAGTAATCATGATGTTAAAGAAAAGTAACCATAAACATGCACTATGTGTGTATGAGTGAAATGACATGACTTTGCTAATTGCAGTAGATTTAAAGGTCACCACAAATACACGTTAATTAACATAGCAGCGCTACACGTATTGAAAAAGATCAGAAGGAGCAACTACATGGAACCTGCAAATTCGTGCTCAGCATTGAAAAGCCATTTCAGAAGGAAAAGCTGTGAAAATACTGTTGCTTAGCAATTCTATGGATGCCAAGCACACACTTGGTAATGACTAAGGCTAACAATTTAGCTAGTTAGCAAATAATGATTAAGTCTTTTATACAGAATATATTACCTCTTCTAAAACAGGTTTCCAGCATGGAATTCTTTTGTTAGGCAGATTAACTACAGTAACAAGCTAACCAGCAAGACCATACAAATATAAACCAGCTTGGACCAGTGTGGAAGATTTCACTGGAGTTTTTTACGAGGTCTTAGTAAATTAAAGACTCTACGCTGTACTTATACATAGTATGGACTGCCAGCTAACCTACTGTGAGTTTGGCCATATGGTGAAGCATCAGCATGTCTTGACGTATCATTTTCAGTTGCACTGTATTTAAACTTGACATAATATGCTAACAAAAGTTTTGTAAATGATGCCATGTGGAGAAACAGTCAACAGTGATCAACAGTGTGTTACATACTGTACCTACAAGCCCAAATCAGAAAAAGTTGAGACAGTGTGGAAAATGCAAATTGAATGCAAAAAGAAATAAAAAAATCTGAGCTTTTCTTTCTACATTTACTTTGGCTTTTATTTCATTCCAGGCAGGATGAATACACACATATATAAATGCATGTATGCATACACACACACACACACACACACACACACACACACACAAACACACACACATATATATATATATTGTTATTAATAAACATAAAAAATAAAATATATATATATATGTTGTTAATAAACATCCAAAACTGTATTTCAGACCTGAAACACAAAAAAATAATAGTGACGGGACAATATAGAGCCAGTAATTAAATAAAATTTAAAAATGATTTTAAAGAGGTGATGTCAACAGGTGTTTATAATCAAATTTGGTACATAATTAGTATCTATAAAAGGCTGAGTTTTTAAAGAGCAAAGGTGAGGAGATGATCTCCAGGGCACGGACAGCCTCATACCATTAAAGACTTTTGGACTTGTAGCTGATAATAATCTGCATGGTTCTTTTTATCTTTGGCAACATTCCAAAGTGGTATGCTTTACATTCACATCTTCTTTTGGAATGTGTTGCAGGTATGAAATGCAGGACTAGATGTTTATTAACAAATAAAGTCGACCAGACAAAAAAGGACATATCTCAGGATTTTACTGTCTGTAATTGAATAAAAGACACAGTAAATATCAGAAACTCTTAAGTTTTTCAAATGCATTTACCATACTGGCCCAACTGTTGCTGATTTAGGGTTGAAGGTTACATATTAGACTCCTCGAGTTATGATAAATCCAACTGATGAGGATTTTTTCAGAACATATCCATCTATTCATTATCTTCTGCTTAAATCACATGGGGTCATGGGCCAGTCGGTGCCCACCCGGCAACTCTGGGCGCAAGGGCGGGCCAACCCATAGAAGGGGTGTGCACACAGTCACACACTAAGGGCCACTTTTAAAGACACCAATTCACCTAACATCTTTGGACTGTGGGAGAAAACCGGAATACCCGGAGTAAACCCACGCAGACGCGGGGAGGACATGCAGACGCCACGCAGAAAAGACCCAGGACGCTCCATTGAACCTGGGACCTTCTTGCTGTGAGGCAGCGGTGCTCCCCACAGAGATGAAGGCCAAATGGAGCATACCTGTACTGCTAACTAAACAGCTATGGGTTGTGGCCATGTTGAGAAGAAACAACAATGCCTTACATATCCACTTCTCATATAGACACGTTAAACCCAACACTTGAATACATGAAAAGACAAAATAAATTGCAGGCACGCCCATCATTCTTCTCCATGTTGTGCTTTGACCTGAAAGGGACACTGAGAAGACTTTAAAAAATGGCATCTGCAACATCCTCATTCTCTCCAGCCGTCCTTCCCTCCCTCTCCATCTCTGTCATAATGCTGCAGTGCTAATCACCATCATCACCTTCCATACCTTAACCTATCCTTCTCTTCATCTATCTTTATCTAAAGGTGGAATTACAGTGACCTCTCACCAGACGCATTTTCTGCAGTCTTTTATTTCACATACCTCGCTTTAATGGTGGGGTCAGCAATTTCATATCAGAATCCTTTTTTCGAATATGGGACATAACTTATCCTCACATTCACAACTGTCAATACAATATATGCAAAAAAAAGAGAAAACCCTCTCCCAGTAACTGCTCCAGGGTCTGTAACCTGAGAGAAAATGGCAATGCATTGAACCACCATCTTTCAACCAGTCAGGACAGAGTCACATTTGAATGCCTATTTGTCAGTTATATGTTTTTATAATAGTAACTTTGGAAACATTAACATAAATGATAGTGATTTTTCTTTTCTCTTAGATTACTTTTATAGCCGTCCTTCTCATTTTGCTTTTTTTCCCCCTCTTTAAATACAACTAAACATCGAGCAAAAAATAAAGCAAAATCTAGTAAGTATTTATTTCTATTAAAAAGATTTTTTTTCACAAAGTGTGTTCATTGATTTTTTCATTTTGAAAGAGCAAATTGGATTTTGACAATCTCAATGCAGATAAATCCTCAAACACCCCTGTGGTGTTTTTGCACACCACTGCAGGGGGCTCAGACTTCGGGTTGTGAACCATGGGTCTAAAACCCTGACCCTGCTGTCTGAGGGAGAAAATGGTGGTTGAGAGATCATCCCAAGTTCTGCACCAGTGACTCATACCCAGGCATCTGATGGACAGGCATTATACCCATGACTGAAGTGACTGAAGTAGCAAGAGCTAAAGTGACTCACTATAAATTACAAAGGTGGACTTCAAACACACAAATCAGTGCACATACACACAAACCTTGGTTTTTTTTTATCATTGTAAGGACACATTTCAAAATGGATATTTATGTCACATTTTTGTAAGATTATTGGCTGGTTGCAATGTAGAAATCCAATTAATTTTATTATTATTATTCAGAAATGGTTTGAAAAGAGTCCAACAAAAAGTTGTTGAATTGGCTTTCGAATTCCTCAGGTCTCAATCTGAATAAGCAGGGATGTTCTGTACAAACAAGTCCGCTTTGTTGAGGCCCCAACTCACAACTAGCAGGACTTCTGGTTCTGATGCTGTCAGTTACCACATGACATTTTCGGAAGTCTTGTAGAGTCCATGCCTTGATGAGTCAGAGCTTTGGTGGTGTGAGGGGTGTTTTGCCATTATTATGGCTAGCTGGTGTATATTCCATATGTCTGCATTGTTTAAGCACATCTGGTCACTGGATTATTCAGACCCTGTCCTCAAGCAGAAAAACCCTAACACACTGGCTAGGTGGAGTCCCTGGAACTAACCTGCAAAGTCAGAAACATTTACATTTACAGCATTACAGCATAGCAGACGCCCTTATCCAGAGCGACTTACAATTATCAGTTTTAATACAGTCTTACAATCCAAGCAATTGTGGGTTAA
>JAVSBV010064420.1:0-10477 GCA_033117975.1 Parotocinclus spilosoma
GACCCAGGTCTCTCCACCCTGGGATTGAACCCTGGACCTTCTTATTGTGAGGCAGCGGTGCTACCCACCGAGCCCCCGTGCTGCCCCCAATCAGAAAACAGAAGTCAGTCAGGAGGACCAATCATGATGGCACATTTATTAGATTAGAACGTTTCTGACCAGCTTTCTGGTTTCCAGACTCAAATCCTGTAATGGGTTTAAACCCACCACCCATCTTGAATTCTAAATATCGCTTGAGCGTTGTGCTAGCTTGATGTTTTTCTGCCGAGGCCGTGGCCATTAAAACCACTGCACATCATCTTTCACGCAAACTCCATCTTTAAATGTTAACAAGTTTCAAATTCATGTTCTAGCTGTATACAAACACACAAAGCTATTCGGGTACATTAGAGGACAGAGCTAACGACGTCAAAGTATTTGAAAAGGCTTGGTCATGACCTTGGCAGGACCCATAGCTGTACACACACAATAAAAGCTAAAGACAAGAACTATATATAGGAGCCACAGACATGACTTCAAAGCTTCAGCATACATGATTCTTTATAAAGCTGCGCTGCTATTGGCTAAATCATGTATTGAAAGAGTAATTAGGATCAGAGAAACATATGGTGAACAATAAACTGATGGATTTTTATAATATTCTCCACCCTCTCAGAGTGCTAATCTAGCTGGAACGTGGGAGTCCAGATCCAGATCCAAAGGGTCTCTCTTCCTCCACACATTGTGAGCCGCTCCTCAGCTGTGTGTTTAGATAGCTGTCTGAAACAGGCCTATCACATAGCTTAAAACACACACACACACACACACACACACACACACACACACACACACACACACACATATATATATATATATATACATACATACATACATATATATGCCTAAAAAAGGTGTTTTCATTTCATGCACTAAGACAAAACAATTCAGAGGGGTATGATAAATGAAGACTGAATGAATTGTGTATCTGAAGCAATTCTGAGGAAGCATAAACTAGATTTTAGTAGCTCTGGTCTGTTTAAGAGCTTGAGTGTACCAAAAAATTGTGACGCAAATACAAGTCAACAGCAACAATATCCAAAATAATTTACCAGAATTTATTACTCATCATGTGAGCTCACTCAACAATAAATCAGTGTATCTTTCAGAACCTAATCCTGCAGGAAGAACAGCAGTTAAAGCTAACAGTTTTAGAGGCATGCAAAAACAGCAATCTGATAAATAGATACAAAGTCCAATGTACCGTTTTGCATGCAGCAAATTTGCGGCATATGTTCACTTTAGTCAGCCTGAGCAACATTTACACAGGCAGAAAGGCAAAATAAAACCTTGCCCAGTCCTTGGTATACATAAGTAATACTTCTTTAATGGGATGAATAATTAGATGATAATTTCAGTGCAAAAATTATGCATACATTAATGTTTAAACATGGTTGAATGAAAAAGTGTAGTTTAAGATTCAATCTCTGCACATACCTGACATTTCAGAGATTGAGTCTTCACACTGTGGTCAAACTCAGCCTTTTCTGAACGTGCATGTTTCTGCAGTGTCCCCTGACAAACAAACCCTGGAAGGAAGGAAGCAATTTATTATATTTACTCCTGACATTCATTTGAGAATACACTGGTAATGAATAAGGTACGCATATTGGCATAAATCCCATGGAGTTGTTCTGCATCACTGCAAGTCTGACATTAACATGTAGCAATTATTCAAACTGCAGCAACTGAACTCCTACATGTAGGCAAAATACCAGAGCTGAAGTTTTGTCATCATGTTCAGAACTGGGATGTAGCCCAGTACTGAAAAAAAACAGCATGAGCATTTTCACAAATGTGTTTAACACAGATTCATCCATTCCCTTCATCAGTTCACCCTCCTTCACTACATCCACCAAAACCTAGCTGATGATCCATCCAGCAAAGCCTCTCTTGGCAAAGCCTCGAGGCAATAAACTGCAATCGGGAAAACAACTATTACCCATGGCATCAAGGTATTAAGCCCTATGGGTGATCTCTATCGTTATATCACAAAAATAATTGTTTAAATGCTACCAACATTGTTATTATGATTGCTGTAAATGCTAATTACAACAACCTAAAACATTACTGGTGCCATAAAAATAAACAACATCATTTAAACAAACTAATTAATTATTAGGTTGTTGCCCTATAAAATGTGTAAGTATATGGGCACAACGACATGCTTTAGTGCGCTAATGCCATGTTCACTGTGCTCTGGGATAATAAACAAGCACATTAATGTTTTCAAACTGGTATAAACCAATTTTGCAAACCCCAAATAACTCCACCATAAATACTAAATTTCACCATCTACAAGCAGAAGAACGTCTGATTACATTTTTACGCAGGGTGCCAATGTTCTTCAGGCAATACACAACAAGTTAATGACTAGAAATCTTCTGTTGATGGTTCCACATCATAGGTAACCTAATGACAGTAAATAATGTCTGCGGTAGTTTTTGGAGGCACTGTAGATCACACAATGTTAAACTTGCCGAGTAATAGAAACCACTAATAGATCAGTTAGCATTTTCTTACTCTTTATAATAAGAAGAAATCTCAGTAAATAAGATATTGCAAGTACAAAAGCACAAACACAGGAATAGGTTGTGGATTGAAGAGCTGATTCCACAGCCCATTCTCACTCTATTACATTACATCGCTATTTCACAGGTAAGAAGGACACATTAGGCTTAGAGAGCATGTCTTAAAGCATGTTGATGCTCTGCCACTTATGAATGGCTTTACTTCAGTAAAGTACAGTTTACACTATAGGTATGTGCCATTTAAGGTCCATCTGATCAACATTCACTTTAATGGCCAAGGTCTAACAAATGATAGCAGGACTTAAAATTATTACTCAAAAATATCATATATAACTATATCACCTAATTATAACAATGATAACAGATTCCTTTGTTTATTCGTTGTATATGAATAATTCTACAGCATTACGTTGATTCTTGACCACCTCAAAGCTCATCGAATTTGGTTCTCAATGATATCTGTCTATAAAAATTTCTCTTGGTTCTTTTCGGGTGCTCGGAATTCTTACACTTGTACAAGTTAAGCTGCGCGTCTCTCATGACCTGAAACTCAACTCACATGTGAATCAATTCTGATTCTCAATTGCCCTTGCTCAGAGAAGGTCTTTGCTGTGTTTATCATGTTTTTTTTTATTAATAAAAAAAAAAAAAAAAAAAAAAAAAGCACAGGAACTGAATCCTTTTGGCTTTCAGGCTGAGCAGTTAGCATTAGCAGCTGGCGTTTTGCTTTTACTTTCTACCCTTAATCTTTTACTTATTAAACTACATGATATTTCTCAACACATTATAATAAAATGAGCTTTGTGTTAATAATTTAGTTTAAGCGTTACTGTGTACTAGGCTCCACTATGTATAGGCGACAGTATAGAGTCATTGGTTTATGATACATTTAACTTATTATGTGTTTGTTGGAACATATTCCCTTCATAAATTACGAAGCACCAGTACAACACGACTCAATTAATGCATATCAAGCTTATAAAGTGTGGAGTTACGTTATTTCTTTCAAGAATTGCTCTGTACTCTTCATTTTTAGTTCTCGCCAAGGCTTCTGGAACTAAATAACTACAAGAAGCAAGGTACCATTGTCTTCTTGTGAAGATACCCTTTCTATTTACATCATGGCTTAAAAACATGCCCAAAGTAAAGTTAGCACCACATAAGCATGTGATGAATATTGCATTGTTTGGTCAGAGTCCATTTCGAGCACATATAGTAGCACGAATGTTAAACGGCACATACGCAATCATGTCATGCTGTTTAAATATTACTCTACTCCACACTATACTGTAAGAAGTATGTAAAACCTGTGTAGCTTTAGCTTACAGCAAATGGCAATATGGATGCCACACCTAACACAGTGTAATAACCATACACACTTATGTGCAGTAGCAGAAGTAAAAGGTGACACGCCCTCTGACAATTTGTTTTGTCCTAAAAGACTTACATTAGGCATAGTGAATTAGGACTGCATTTTGAGTCCTTAGTGTTGATTGTCCACTGGTAATAATCATTCTAACTATAACAGCTGTTTTCAAGGGTGTGACCAGTAAAACCACTACAATGAGCTCAACTAGAGTTACAGCAACTGGAGCTGTTTGCTTTTAGTTTTGAAGAGTGAGAGGTGAGGAAGCATAAAGCATTTTTGCTGCTTATGCGATAATGCATATTAAGGTGGAAAACGGGCTTTTAACACAATATTTTTCATCATTAAAACGAACTGTAAATAGTTACAATGTGTTGATCTTTAACAAATAAATAAATGTAACTGGCAGACACAAACAGATGGAAACACTATGTGTTTTGCTTTTATTGGAATATAAACCCCTGGTTAAAAGCCTCCGCATCACACCGCCTGTACATGTGCTTAATATTTTCCTATAACAACATACCTTATCATGCTTTATTCCTTACATAATACACTTGGCACACATGGAGACACAATGGGTCATGTAAAATAATGATGGAACACAGATGAGCTAGTAGAATATGACAAGGCAAAAGGACTCACCCACGAGAGAAAACATATCTGAGATCATGTTGGCCTTGATTTTCAAATCTAGTGGAGTATCACTGGAAGAATAAAAACATTAAAAAAACCATCAATACACTAATTTAAGGGCATTGTAATTACGTAAAATAATGATAGTGAGACCTGAAATTTAAGACTAAATCTAACTTTTATATCAAATTTGCTGGCTTTCATTATATTTGCAGCTTATTCATCTGAGAAATTTATAAAGAGTCATTCGTTTCCCTGTTATATGGTTCATGAATCATATGATAAGGCCATGTGTTTTCATATCTGCAGTCACAGAGCTACATCCTTCTAGCTTTCCCTACCAAACGGACGTATTCGATTACAAACGTCACAGATATTCATCCTGAAGGAAACCAGTGTCCTAGAGTGCTTGCGGCAACCTCTAAAAACAAAAACACTGGCTGCATTCAATAAAAGCAGGTACTTTGAAAGTAAATGGAAACTTTCACAAAACTCACAGAGCAAAGGCTAAATGGCAATTGCAGGGCACAAGTTTTACAATAAAGTGGCATTTTACTGTTGTGGAAAATGAGGGCAAGGTTATTTTTTCAGTCACATGGCATACAAGTTTAAATGTAACAGGCCAAGATGTATTGACACTAAAAAAGAAAACATAGGAAGTGTAACCATGTGCATCTGTGTGTCACAGAAACTTGGGCTATTTTAAGGATCACTGTACAAAATGTTTATAGGCATGTTTACAGTATACTCACAGGCAGGAGTAGTGTTTGAGGAAAAATCCTTGACTCATTTAAGAGTTCATTAAGAATTTTTCTTTCTGTTTGCCAAAACAGCTTAAGGGCTCTGTTTGAATCGTTTTTTTCCCCCCAAACTGTCAGAAATAAAAAAGATTTACTTAACACATCTTTTAACGCAGTTACTGCAGCATCATAGAGTGCACAGGAAATCTCCCATTTGAGAAAAGAAAGCAGATGGACTCATAAAACCAGTGGCATACTGTGCATTTGATGTACATCACATGCCACTAAAAATTGACCATTGGAAGCATCACACATTATTGAACCTCAGTGTGGAACCACATTAAAATAAACAGTGGACACAGTTACTAATGAAAGTCCAGTTAGCTGGTAAAGACATACCAAGATTCTCCTTCAAACCAAGTTCAAAGTTGGGACATGTATACATTAATAATATAATATATATATATACACATTTCTGTATGCATTTTATAAATATATGAAATGAGAAAAATATAAAAAATATATATTGAGCGGCACGGTGGCTCGGTACCTCACAGCAAGAAGGTCCCAAGTTCAATTTCAGGTTGGTGCGACCTGGGTCCTTTGTGTGGAGTCCTCCCTGTGCCTGTGTGGGTTTACTCCTGGTACTGCGGTTTCCTCCCACAGTCCAAAGATATGCATGTTAGCTTAATTGGTGTCTCTAAAGTGCCCCTTAGTGTGTGTGACAGGGCCACATGATGGATTGGCGCCCTGGTTACTATTGTTCCTGAATGTTCACCCGGAGTTGCCGGGTGGGCAGCGGCTGGCCCGCAACCCTGTGTAGATTAAGCGGAAGATAATGGATTAATAAAATATATCTATTTTTTAAATGCCCTTTTGTCTTTGCTCTGGAGCACATAGTGTAAGTTTCTTCAAAGAAGATCTAATGATTCATCTGACCACAAAACACATTTCCTCTTTGTGATGGTCAATTCTAGATACCCAGAAGCCCATTGATGCTGGCACTGCTTGTGGACATGGGGATTCTGTTTTACAGTAGTTTTAAGTCTGTATTGTACATTTAGGTTCATCCATAAATATGTAAATTGCTACTCAATCACTATAATTGCATCTCGCTTGCGTAATCAAACAACTTTCTTGGTTTTCTTATGATCTTGATTAATAAAATAAAATAAGATTACTTTTTATTCGCTTTATATCCATTTTCAGTTTGTGAGCAGCGTACTATGCACTGTAAAGGAAGAACTATGCAAATCCCTTAAAATGTTTTGTTGATGTACAAGCCTTTCCTGGCTGGTGCTTTTTTTAAAATCCAAATAAAGCTAACAATCACCTGTTTGAAATCGCAGTTATTTGTTTTGGGGTTTTCTTTGTTTGTTTTAAATTCATTACTTGCTCAAAACTTTTTGTTGCAATGTTTTGCAGGTCTGAAATGCAGGCATTGATGTTTATTAACAAGTGAAATAAAAATGACCAGGAAAAAAAATGTGCCTGGGTTATCTCGTCTACTACTGTCTGCAGATAAATAAAAGTCAAAGTAAATTTAAGAAACAGTGTTTTTCATTTGACCCTATGTTTTGAGCTTGTATGGTATTTTTTATGTAGAAAATAAAGGTCTATAGTTTACAAGGGGTGAACATGAATAACAGTGTAGACTGTGGAATGCGAGTCAGCCAGGAAAAGTTCTATGCTCGTTTAAAAACAGTTAATCAAGTAAAAGTACATAAAGTAAAAATGAAGTTTCAAAAAACTGGCAGTTAATTTCTGAAAAGATAAACACTACGACATTTGTGACCCATTAGAAAGGATGAGAGATGAAAGAGAGAACTGAATGATAAGTTTCTTGTGAGAAATCCCGCTTGTCCTGTCTTCTAATTTGTCTTCATTGTCACCAGGTGCGGCTTGTTACTTCCCACTCTCACTCTCCCTTTATAAAGCCTGAGTTATACTTTCGCGTGTGAACGTAGCGCACCACTCCGCACACTGCGCGCGAACCTATGAGAACGGCAGAAGCATTTATACTCGATGCGTCATTCGTTGCAGTTTTTTCCGAAACGACAGGTGGCAGTGCAAAGAAATACCCCTGCAAAAACAGACGAACGAGTGTTTACATGACGTAATACCAAACATGGCTTCCATCCGTGCACAGGTTATAAACAGTGAGGAAGAACTATTGTGTTTATGGCTATTAAACAGGGGAAAACGACGAAAGAGAAGATGGTATGTTCGTCCCTTACATTCAGAGAGATGCAGAGATGGTGAATTCAGCCTACTTGTAAAGCCGATGCGTGCTTTAGATGAAGAAATGCACTTTAGCTATTTTCGCATGTCTCCGCACCGGTTTGATGACCTGTTGCATCGCATCAAACCATACATGCACCATGGAAGAACCCACATCAGCCCAGTTAGTTTTCCTGAAAGATTGGCTGTGACTTTAAGGATCCTAGCATCGGGCAGTAGCCAGAAAAGTGTAGCAGCAAGCTATAAATTAGGGTCCACAGCGGTTTCTCTGATCGTGGCTAAGGTATGCCAGGCTATCTGGAAGGCACTAAAAAAAGGACTTTGTCTCTGTGCCCAAAGGCAATGAGTGGACAGACATCTCTCGTGAATTCTGGAGGGTGTGGAACTTTCCAAACTGCTTAGGCTGTATCGATGGTAAACATGTGCAGATCAAAGCACCACCAAATGCAGGAAGTGACTATTTTAATTATAAAGGAACTCATTCTATTGTCCTTATGGCTGTATGCGATGCAAAATATCGCTTTACCATGGTGGACATTGGCTCATATGGTCGTGAAAGTGATGGGGGAATTTTCCAGAGCAGTGAATTTGGTACAAGACTTCTGAAGGGGACACTTGACCTACCAGGGCCTGAACATCTGCCTGGAACAAGCATAAAAGTACCTCACGTGTTCCTGGGAGATGCAGCATTTCCACTACACGCAAACTTGATGCGCCCGTATCCAGGTAAATTTTTTTTCTTCTTTTTTTTGGAGTAATGTAATTTTGTTAAAATACTGCACATCTGTACAGACAAACAAATCAACATTTTTATTAAAACTACTGTTAGAGCTAGTGTTCATAGCTATAATTATATAAATTAGATTGTTGAAACCCAAAAAAATTGAAGTAAAATTAACTTAAGCACTGCCATCTCACAATTCACTCAGTATTCAATATTTAGATAGAGAGATTTTAATGTGGGGACATTTTTACAATGTAGATAATTTAATGTGCTTTTTTTATTACAGGTGCTAACCTTGATAATGGGCAGAAAGTGTACAATTACAGACATTCAAGAGCTAGAAGGGTATTGAAAACTCATTTGGTATCCTGGCTGCACGTTGGAGAATTCTCGGACGACCCATTGAATTCCACCCTGAAAAGACAGTGGATGTGGTGAAGGCCTGTGTAGCCCTTCACAATATGTTAGCCCATACAGATGCAGCAGCCTCTCCTGCATCCAAATACATACCACAAAACTTTGCTGATGGGACAGCAGTGACAGGGGAGGTCCTGGTCGGTGAATGGAGAAGGCAGGTGACAGGAGATAGCAATTTACTGGATCCAGGACGACTGTCTACTACAAGAGCATCCCGGGCAGCTATTGCAGTCCGAAATGACTTTAAGACTTTCTTTCTAACACCACAGGACTCAATAATACACAGAGGTTGTTTAAACTAACATTTTCTTGTGTGTGTGATTTATTTGTAACATGTTTGTTTGAAACTACTGGAAAAATACAGACATGATTTATAGAAAATGCTATTTTTTATTTTGTAACAAATATTGCAAGAACATCAATACAAAAGTTAAAAGATTTTTTAAATAAAAACAAAACTGAGGATGGTGCTTTGTGGAACATTAAATTCCTTTTATAAAAAAATTAAGAGAACAAAAACATCTTTTAAGTGGAGAAATACAATATATTGCTTAAAGAATAATTACCATATGGAAGCACTTTGTCTGCTGGACTAAGAATAGTGTACATAATACCTGCTCTGTGTGGTCCTGAGGAACAGGGTGAAAGCAGGTTAAAAAGTATGTAAAAAAAACACAGATGGACTACATTCAATAAATGTAGTTCATATGCCTGTGAAGGCAGTTGAGGCAAAAATTTTCACAATATAGTGTACCAGTCAATTGAAAGATATCCAATACAAACACTGGTGGTACATTTTATTTTGGGTATTTTTTCTCTGCTTCATACATTGCCTGATATAGCTGAAATTTCACTTCTGATTTGTGGTTAGGGTGTACTTTACCTAACATGTCTGCAATGATGACAGCGAAGTGAAAATCTTCATTGTCTTGCTGCTTGACTCGCTCTCTTTCTTGGTCAAGCTGTTCCAATCTTTTGAGAACAGCTTCTTCAGTTGTGTATTTTTTTTTTTTTCGTGCTGAATTACAATTAGTGGAAGCTATGGGACGTGGGGAGATGCTAGGGCATGGTGAAGCTCTGAGTGAATTGGGGATGGGCCTGAAGGATTGTGAAGAAGGCAAGGGACTAGGAATAGGGGATGGAGAAATGGTAAGTGGTGAAGAATGACTAGATGAAGGACAAGGGGTGGAATGAGAGTATGAGGGTAAATGAAGTGGTGAGGAGGTGGGTTTCGCTGAAGTGGGGAGGGAAAGTGGTGTTGAGGTTGATGGAGCAAAGGACAACGGTGAAGGGCTGCTGGAACTAAATGTTTGTGTTGTGGAAACTGCAGGAAGTGATGCTGCAGCAGGTGAAAATGCACTATTTGGTGATGGAGTGAAGGTGTCAGATGTCAGATGAAGCAGATTGGTTGATGTTGGGAGGCACACCATCTCCAGTTGTATGGTGTGTTCTTGGCTGCTCAGTTCTGTGTCCTCAGCCTAAAAAAAGAGAGACAATAATTACTACCAATAACAAGGAAATAATTTGCCAGGTTTAGTAGGTTACCGTGTGTGTGTGAATAAAATTACTTTCTACATGTGATTTTTATAAGGTTGCATACAAACAGAGAAACGGTTTCATATATATTAATAGACTATGCTAGCTGGCAGGGAGATTTTAGCTTAGATAACAAAATTGCGTTGTTTTCTTACCTCTCCTTCCAGATTTGTGTCGGTCGATCTATGTTTCACAAATTTGGAGAGCCATCCCAGCTCCACTAGAATGGGTGAAACATGTTTGTTTCCAC
>JAVSBV010064431.1:0-10477 GCA_033117975.1 Parotocinclus spilosoma
GTCAGGTCAATAAAGATGTTTGTTCAAAGATATTGGTATTTCAAACATTAATAATATTCCATAATTGGTTAATACATTTTTTTATCTTGTAAGTGTTTAGAATGACTTTAATAATTAAAGGAAACTGAATAAAAAGTATTCACATTTTACACCCTTTATATTTTAGACTGAATTGACTGTAGATTTAGTCGACTACATTCTTAAGATTATTAGTCGACTAAAACTAAAAACAATTTAGATAACTAAATTATGACTAAAACTAAATGACTAAATTTTAATCACAAGACTAAACCTAAATCAAAATTTGCTGTCAAAATTAACACTGGTCCTAGTTCTGGATTCTACAACCCACCTACAATCCCTCTCATGTTTTGGGTCACATCCCTCCCCAGAGTTGGAACTGCGTCCGCGAGGCCAGATCTCGGGGTTTGACTCTCTTGGGCCCTTGTTATTGGAATGAACTGAGATGCACAGCGCCTTTTATCCTCCTGCAGAAATCTCTTATCTCTTATCTTCGAGCTCGAGCTATTTACGGTTACTATTAAATGGGCACTTGGGGTTAAACCGGGGACTTGTTTATGATTTCTGAACAGCATTTTGTTCAACAGGTAATGAATACTTAATGATACTTTAAATGCTTGCACCGTAGCACGTTTCTGGTCAATCCGAAAGTAAACCATTAACTTGTTAACGTGACACTCACCCTCCACACAGCAGAAACTCGCTGGACGGCCTGCGACCAACAGCCCCCATAGGCAGGTCATCTGTGAAGAGGACATACTCGTAAGGATCTCTGTACATTTGGTTCCAAGATCTGATTTATCTCAAAACTTCCATTTGGTCACCAGAATTTTCTGCCTCCCATCTGTGGCCCGGTTTCCCCCGTCTATGCTGGGCGTGGCTTACTTCCTCTCTGCTGTCCAGCTCCACCCTTCATACCTGCTGCTCCTCAACCCTATATGAGCTCTGCTTTCTGCTCCAGCTCACACTTTTTTCCTGATATTCTGTTTCTGCGTTCCACATTCGCCGACCTCCAAAACCGGCCAAGACCGCTTTTAATTCTTCGGCTCTCTTTAGCTGCTCTATTTATTGCTCGCACTGTTCCATTAAACTGCTAAACCTCCATTCCGCCTCAGGGGAAAGTAGGCGCTTTTGCACTAAACCGCTCTAGGGACAAATTCTGGCAGGAACTATCCCCTGCTGATCTTCCCTGGGAACTACGTTCCTTCCCGGGCTTTATTTGGTATGCATTCGCACCGCCAGTAGGAACGCTGTGACTACCTCCTCTGTTGCATATGGAGAACTATAGAGTTCCCTGTCGATCCGTTCCTTTGTGTGCGCTTTCTGGCGTTTTACCTGCCATAGGGACAAAAGTACCTATTCACAGGGTTCTAAGAACTACGATCAATCCAAGTTCCTACGGTGCGAACATGCCACAAAGATTTATTACCAGGAGCTGTTACATAAGGTTCCCTTATAGCCGCAGTGCAAAGAGTACAGTAATAATATTTATCGGCCCCAAAGTGTAAACAACTCACAGGACTGCTCCCCAGACAGGTGTGGCACCAGCACAAAATCGTCCGTGTCGCAGGAGGAGTTCTTGCTGCTGGTGCTGCCACCCGACTCTTTAGACAGCTGCAGGTAGTTGGGAGGTCCGAGAGGAGGCGAAGAGAGCACGTCTTCGGGCAGCGTGTGCATATCGGGTAAGGACTGCGGCGCAACGGCGGACAGAAACACACAAAGGCGGCGGGTGTGAGATCAGCGTCTCCCTCCAGGCTAGAATCTGAACGCTCTTACCAGCTGGGGAACTCACCGGAGGAGAGACGTACCGGCAGGACGGCGAGCTGCCACAAGTGCTGTCCGAGACCGTCCCGGGGCATGTGGGCACCGGCACGGGGCACGCTGGGTAAAAAGAGCACGTTTGGTTAAGAGTTCGAGGCTGGCTAGGTCCTAATTTTGTCAGGCCGCTCACATTTTTTGATGCTCGACGTTTGCTCCAGGAAGGGATGGCCGAAGAACGTGTCTGCAAGGAGAACACAGAGCGGCGTGAGTAAATAAGAGGGGCGTCGGAAAGCGGCGCGCTCGTCACGTACTGACCGAAATCCATCCGGTCCTTCTGATTGCGCTGCAGCAGGCCCAGGAGGAGATCTCCCAAAGGACCGGAGGTCTCCCTCGGGATGCTGGAAGGAAAGGAGAAGAGCTTTTTTGTTATGAGGTCAACCAAGTATCCTCGTGTCCCCCCCCCCCCGTCAAGTACTCCCCCCGACTCACTTTGGAACCAAAGTCTTGTTTTTCTCATAGAACATCCTCAGATCCTGTGGGCTGTTCGCCTATCGAGAGGACAGAACATATAAATACTACCGTTTCGTACTCGGCTGAATCATAGGCGTTTGAGTCTGGCTAATAGACGCAGACCCTGACCTGAAAGGGCGGCTTCCCGACGAGGCACTGATAAATAACCGTCCCGATGCTCCACAGGTCCGCTTTTGCATCGTAGTTCTGGGACATTATTACTTCTGGGGCCTGGGGCACAGGGGAGGTGGGTTATGAGACGCTAACACAAGCAACATGTCAAAGCAACACCTCAGGGGGCTCACCATGTACATGGGCGACCCGCACAGCGTGGCCGCCATCATATTACTCTGGAGATATCTCGCGAAGCCAAAGTCAGCTGTGGGAGGAAAAAAGGAGGGGTTTTAGATCAGTTCTATAACCACGGAGGACGACCTGAAAAGTGCACGTACAGATGTGCAGTAAGGTTCAAAAGTCTTAGGTCACCATTAGACTGTTGCTTTAATAAGCCACAACGACCACGCATAAAACATTCGCCACTTTTCCGCTCATCTTCAATCCAATCTTCGCCCCGCTCACGCTTAGCCTTTTCTCCCTGTTCCCCTTGTTAAAGAATTCCGTTTCTTGCCCCCTAGCCTTCCAGAAAGCCTCCCTGATACTGATAAAGCTTCTCCAGACTCTGGAAGGGTCATCATGGCAAGTGTATGGGGAGCTCACAATAAGTACTTGCCACTGCCACTACAGAAGCTGTCCTATTCCGATACGTTTTTTCCGTTTGTTTTTTTTTCACACCACATACAATTTTACAGTGGTTTCTGGTCGTGTTCTAGTAAAAAAAAAAAGACCGAGACATAACGAGATCAGGTCCTGGTCGTTACAGTGCCGGTGAAACAACGGCACGTCGGTCTGATTACCTATTTTGACGCGGATGCCGCTCATGCTGGATTTCTTGCGGCCGGCGTAGGACAGCAGGATGTTCTGGGGTTTGAGATCTCGGTGGATGATCCCCTTGCTGTTCAGGACGCGCATGGCGGCCGCTATCTGCTGCAAAAAGATCCTCAGGGTGTCCTCCCGCAAAGTGCCCTTAGCTAGAGCAGTAGAGAGGCGCCGCTGGATTAGAAGTCCACTTACTTTACACTTATTTTGCTTAAACATGCTTAAAACACTACATTTCACTCCCTACATGTGCAGGACACCGTACTGTCATGTGTTATACACTTGTATTAAACTACAGCTGGGCAAATGTATTCACAAAAGCAGCTTATTTTGTAAGAAAGTGTCGAATATCATGTAATTCATCGAATACGGCATTGAATGTAAAAAAACCACGAGGCTTTTTCTCGCTACATTTCCCAGCGCTCATCACGCACTGCCGACTTCCTCATCCGAGGGTGGTCGAGTGTTCTAAATTCTAAATTCGGAGCATGGTTTTTGCTCCATATTCAGGTTGGGCATTTGAACGAGACGCCGAAGCTCTTGCTGAAGGGTTACGCCCCCCCCCCACGAAACAATGACTGGTACCCATTCCAAAACGCCGCATTCGGTCCCCTGTTACAGAAAAGCTCCTGATATACTGAGCCGTTAAGAGGATCGTACGTTCTCGTGTGATCCAGCTCGACTGGAATTAAATATGAACAGATCCCAATCCACACACCAAAACGAGTGGACGGGTGAAGCTGGGGAACGGAGGCGTGATTAGCAGGAGGGTGGGCGAGAATCTGAGGCGGGCCGCACCCGGACCGTCTGACTCGAGCGCGCTTACGTTTACGTTTACGGCTTTTCACAGACGCCCTTATCCAGAGTGGCTTACAATTCATACAGTCTTACAATCCAAGCCATTGTGGGTTAAGGGCCTTGCTCAGGGACCCAACTTTGGTAGCTTGACAGAGGTGGGATTTGAACCCTGGACCTTCTGGTCTACAGTCCAGTACCTTAACCGCTAGGCTACCACAGTCCCGCTTTTAGTTACCATGGGGAAAACACAGAACAAAGGGCTGGAGTTTAGCCACCATATCTCGAACAAAAAAATGAAATTACATTTTTTTTTTTAATCGTTGGAGTGCCGAGAGTAACGGAGCCGCTTTGCAAAGGCAACACATGGGAAGAAAAACACGCCCTCACTAAGAGCTGCACAATACTTATAGGATGCATCTTACGATACGATTTATTACGATACGATTATACTGTATCACCATATAATTCACAGAAAATCTAAAAACAGTTATCAACAGTCGTCGTAACACATTCAGCGGACAATTCTGGTCAAAAAACACCTTACTGGGACATCTATGGGAGCAACGACTGGGGTGAACACCCTGTTTAAAAAATTAGAAATAATTATATACTTTGATTTCAATACTGATGGAGTGTATTGCAAAAAAAAAGAAAAAAGATGGCGATATAGTTCATAGATTTTTTTTTAGCACAGCCCTACTAAACACAGGATGAGTCGGTCCGAAATCCCACTGTACTGAACAGCTGTACGACTCCAGCTTGGAAAAGGAAATCGAAAATCCCTGCATTAAATTAACATTTAGCATGTGAGCGAAGCATGCCGAGCTAAATATACACCATAATGTGGCAGCTGGCACTTCTGAGACAGACAGCGTCACTGCCAGTGTCCTCTGGGCCGAGGGCTGAGGGTTAGAAGAGACACCCCTGTGCTGTGTGATGTCAGCTCTGGTCACAAATTATCATAGAGCACTAGTGAGGGGACGTCCTTTTATTCATAATAATTAGGCATACGTTATGCGTGAGGAGAGTGCAAACCTTGTAAATAGTCGGCCAGATCTCCTCCGTTGCAGAACTGTAACAACACACACACACACACACACACACGGTAGGTGCATTTGGAATATCAGCATATCTCAGTACAGGTACGCTCCGCATAACGTCCGTTCTCGTACACGTCTGTGGTCTGATAATTATTGTCCTTGTTAATAATATAAACACACACCAGATACACAAGCTTTCGTGGTACGGCAGTTGTTATGATGTTGTAACAGCGCCGCCTCTGGTGCAGAACGTTTCAGTTTTACCTAAAAGTTTCATTAAACACAAGTGCGACTGGAACGAATGCTGCAGCACTACAGAGAGATAAGATTTTACCCAGCATAAATGGTCCAAAATTATACTGTATAAATTCGAATGCGTCATTCTGCGGCATCTTGGCTATTTTGGCAGTACCGGTAGACTGCGTTTTCTCATGCTGTACCATTAAATATGTTATTTATGATGATGATTATGATGATACTGAACGGCAGTCGGATGGCATAGCGTGCATTTACACAGGACGTGTCCCGGACGTTGGGCGGCGCATACCTGTACGCATCATTTCCAAGGACGTACTTTAATACAGACGGAAAAGCAGTGAGGCATAGAAAGGGCTGGAGAAGAGGACACAGATAATACGTGATACGTAAACTGATCGGGAGCGATGCAGGTTTAGAGCTTCCCTCATAAAAAGGCTGTTCATCTCGTTACGACAGGAAGACCGAGCGCCAAAATGTTTCAAGTAAACTGATTCTATTCAGTTAGGACGACTCAAAAAGGCGTGACGCTCAGAGACTCTAAACGGGGTCCGTTCCGTACAGGCCGGTATGATCAGCGTCCGTGACGGATTTCGGGTACAAACGGATCAACAGGATGATTCACTGCCTGTTACGCAAACGCAAGAGGCAAAAATCTTTACAGCCATTCGGACTAAATTCCAGTAAACAGGAATCAGGCGGCCGCTCGGCTATCTTATCAGCAGGACGTTTATCCGACCGTCTCTGAACGACGTTACCAAGAACAGGTCTGATCTATAAGTTTATGGAGCTGTTGTTCAGACCGGCTTCGCTGAAAAGGTATTTTTAGTTCTGGTTGACGGTTTGTTTTTCCCCTCGGCCGCCCGAGTGTTGAGCAACACCAGGTCACGTCACACCAGGCCTCGTGCTTATGTAATTGAGGAGACGAAAAAAGGAGAGGAGATGCAAAAAGAAGCATGCCACGGACTCACCTCCATTACAAGGAACACAAAATTAGGAGTTTCCTGGAAGAAAGAAAAGACAGAGTTGAGCATCATTTCTGAATGACACATGCTTTTACCTTTGCCCAGGAACATTCGATGGAACAGAACAAGAGCAACGGGGCAGCAATTAAACCCAAGAAGTGTCATCATAAACCATTTACATGTCACTCACCCTTCCTTCTGCGTTTATAAGTCTCAGTTCTGACGTCTGGCATATGATCCAGAAGCTATCACGCGATCATGTGGCCGTATCACGTACACCTTCATCCAGGGCCATTTCAGTGTTTGTCCATATGCATTTGGCTACCGTGACTGCCGACCAACCCACAACCTGTAACCCCAGATAACCTTTGTTCGTTTTTAGTCATTTCTTCTCGCAAGCAGTGGCCAGGCTAGCATTAGATCACAGCTGCAGGATTTACCAATTTACGCAGAAGGCGTTCACGTGCACTTTATAATCTGAGCAGCATTTTCTGCGACGATATGATTGTTTGGGAAAACGTTTTTTTTTTAGGGAAAACAATTTTCCCGCTCGGACTAAAGCCTAGAAATGAGATCAAGAGCTAACCTTCCTCTTGATCGCTTTTCTCAGTCTGCGCATGCACGCCTGACGGGACGACGCACAAAACCAGGTTTCTTGCAGTTTTTGGATCGTTAAGCGCGTGTGCGTAATCAGGGATTATTTTTTTTAGAACGCCGTAATTCAGCAGCATTAAACATTTAACGTGCCATTTCTGTATCTTTATTAAAGTCGTCTTTCACCCTTTCCTTTCCTGAAGGCGCATCAGAAAATCCGTGTTAGAGCGTAAGTGCCTGAACCCAGACGCCTGAGGCGAAGGAGAGAAAGATGCACATTATGTTAATGATTGGTTCGTAATCGAATCGTTCGAATCAGTCTCTACTGTATGATCCGTCACGATCGGTTTGCTGTTGATCTTCTGTATCAACAACCCAAAAACTGGTTCACACCACTCTGGTTCTGTCATCTAATAATCCAAAAATTATTTCGGTACAGAACCCAAGGCTGGAACACAAGCGTATGCAGTGCTTATAGAATATAATCAGTATATTAATGATACCAAACAGCTCAGTTCGTATTTCAGCATGAGCAAGCCGCATGCACTAAAACTAAACCCCTTTTTGGGGTGATAAATATGGTGTAGAAACCACGTACTAAACATGTACCCTGTTCAGTGGCCAGCTCCACCCATATAACTCAGTAAATCACTGGCTACTGCTTAATTAGACCACATTTTCAAAAAACTATTAATTAACCAAGCAAAACGGTCCATGTCTATATTTGTAATCTGTGGGTTTAGTGCCAAAAAAACAAAAAACAACAACAAAAAAACAACCATGATCCTCTAGTGAATCAGAATGACCATGGCAGTGGGGTCGACGGCCATTCGTGTTCTGACTGCTTTGTGGACAGCGTAATGGGATGTGCGATGGGATTAGCACTGTCCAGGCCAGGTCAAAACACAGTGGTCATCGGCGGTTACATAAAGGACCGTCTGTAGTCATGGAGCGTGACTAAAGACCTCAAAACAAGGACGATGTGAAAGATCGAAAGATTTCCAGAAGATAAGAACGTCGACGAAGGTCCACCTGCCTGGGAACACCGCCGCGTTTACCGTGTTTACCAAACGCCTTCGGGTGACGGACATGTACGTCGATACAATACGCCCGAGAGGACCAGCTGACCGATCGTGGGGTGGCATGGGGTTTTAAAATGAAAAACAACTATGCTGCTTGGAAAAAGTAGGAGGTAAATGAAATATCCCATCATGGAACATCCCCTAATTTTTGTGAGCAGTCCAAGTCCTGGACGATGCGGACACCGTGATCCCTGGTCATTACTCTGGAATGCTCTTGACATCCTGCCCGCTTTGGTCTCTGGCATAATAACAGACTTGTGACAAGAGCTCACAGCGGTAGTGGGTTGTATTATGTAAACACCGCAAGGGCAAAACAGGATTACACCCGAAGCCATGGGCAAAACAGAACAGATCAGATCTCGAACGCACGGCGCTTACAAAAATACATATTACGCACGGGGGTTTCACAAACGCAAATCTGCCTGCCGTTGCATCGTTTACTGCACATGTACTACTGTGCAAAAGTCTCTGGCCACCATTAGATTTGTTGTTTGAGCATGCCCATATAGAACTCCATCCTCTGTCCCACTGATCTTCAGTCCAATTCTGTTTTTTTAAAGCTTCATCAAACCAATATCACATATAAAGTGGTTTCTCGGCTGTTACCCTTCCAAAAAGACCAACAAGGATCAACTTGGCATTCTGAAGAAGCTGTCAGAAGCTGCTTGAGCCAAGTCTAAGAAAACACTTGCCAAATACTGGTCGCTGTATCCGATAGAAGAGATTTTTAACACTGCTAAACATTTCCTGTACTTTCTGGGTTGTTTTCCAATAAGGGAATGGTGTCCTAACACTTTTGCACAGTACTGTATATAGGCTATTAACTACAGCAGCTCCAGACAATGGCAAACATTCCAGCCATGCTTAGCTCACCCTTTTTATTTGATTTCTATTTGACAGCTCAGCAGGGAAGTGCACGCTAAATCCTGCTGTACAGGGTAAGTCCACCATTTGTAACGGGCATACGTTACAGTCAAGCTGCATCAAGGGGGTTAGTATATTCTGTAGATATGGTAGCGTAGCCTACATTTAAAACATTTTTCTCACGACATTTCCCAGCGCTCATCGCCCCCGGCACGTCACGCACTGCCGACTTCCTCATGCAAGTGCGGGGGAGTATCCTACACCGTATGGTCTGCCTGGGAAATTGAATACAAAATTCAGAGTGCATATTCCGCCTAGCAGGCCTTTTCCTCTGAAACAGCTTTTAATTGGAGCAGTGCTTACGTAAAGAAGGATGCGAAAGCCGAGCGATCTTAAGTGTTCAAAGCCTGATCTTCCCTAGAACAAGGCGCTTTGGCTTTGGGTAAAAGCACCCGATGAGATGGAAACGTTGATCTTTCTTAAGTACAGCTCAGCTCTGTTATTCATTTCACCAGCTTGTCTGGATAAACATGAAAACGTATCCATGCGATAATCCACGTTTCTTAAAACACAAACATCCCCCTACACGTTGAACCCTGCGCTTTCCTCTCTCCCCTGCTCACGCCCCCCCCGAGGCCGTTAACAGACATTAAGCCCGCGCTTCACGCTCCTCGATCGGCTCTGGGGAGCGCCGTCAACGATGAGCAGAGAGAGGCTTGTGAGCGATGGTACAGCCTGATCGTAATCACACCGCGTTACTCAACACAATGCACTCAGGATCTGCAGCACGCCATGTTCTGCAACACAGAAATAAATTCCTGAAAAGCGCACAAGCCTCCCCTGACTCTTACCCCCCCCACCCCTTCAAAGCCACCTCCTCCTCCTCCTTCTTCCTTTTCTTCTTCGTAAAACCACGCCCACTGCTTTCCAGGAACAGTCCAGAAAATAATGAGGCAAACCCCGGACAGTGGGGACACTGTGTTCTACGGCGTAAAGAGGAATGTTCTTTGCACACATGGCCCGTTCATTGCAAACAAACTTTGCACCTCCTATACGCTTTCTCTGTGCTCAGCATTCCTGCCATAGCCATTCCGGATAGCTGGAGTTCCAAATGGTTAACCTTTACAAGCCGGTCCAGTCAGATTCTGCGGTCTAATTACTTCCGACGAACCACGGTTAGTTCTTGCGCCAGACACGACGCATTTATCGTAGAAAACTTGCACGTCCATGGAGGTTTCACAGGTAGTGGGTGAGCTGCCATATCTTATCCGGCTTATCACAATTACGTAGGGGGACGTGCAAAAGTCTTAGGCCAGCGTTAGATTAGATATACGCTTGTTCGGCTGTTTGGGCGACGGTGTAATGACCATGTATCATTGTTTCTCAGGGACTTCAGTGGAATGCAAAAAAAAAAAATTCTATAGGTTTCAGGGGTACGTACTTAGTTCCCAACAGATCAGCAGTTACGCTCACACCAGCCCAACTCGCATCACCTTTAACATTTCGCCTATTCTGTAGATCGGTATGAACCGTAGTTACATACACACACACACCAATGCCACTTTAGAGACACTAATTAACCTAACACGCACGTCTTTGGACTGTGGGAGGAAACCGGAGTACCCGGAGTAAACCCACGCAGACACGGGGA
>JAVSBV010064442.1:0-23754 GCA_033117975.1 Parotocinclus spilosoma
TTCAAACAACTTTTAAACACTCTAGATTCAAGATATAAACTGCCTGGCCGAAAATATTTCAGTCAAACTGCTCTGCCCAAACTGTATGAATCATGTCGCCAAACTCTGGCGCATAAGCTAAAAGATGTCGCACATTTTTCCACCACAGCGGATTTATGGTCCAGCAGAACGTCTGAGCAATAAATAATATCATTTAAGAAGTGCAATCTTGTAAAATATAAGACTTTAAACAGATTTTTAAATACTACAAAATACCGTTTATTATCGTTATTCACAAAATTACAGAAAATATCGAGATATCATTTTTCATCAATATCGCACACCCCTACTGTGAACCATATTTTGTGATATTACACTGCCTATTTAGTTATTAAGCACCCACACAATATTTATCCCTCTCAAAAATTGCCAGGAAACAGATAAATCAAAAGGTTAAATGAGAATCCTACCTCTTTCATGTATCCCCGTATCCTTTGCTCACAGTTGTACTTCATATACGATGATTTTGTCTTAAATCTGACATCAATCCCTAGATATGAGCAAAGGCAAAAGAATAAACGCCAAAGGAAAGTTAATTATAAATATTATACATGTGAATACTGAACATCTGGTCAGAGCTACAAAACATATGTCTGTCTATCTATGCATAATGTCAGTGTGTAAAGTTGTAAAAGCATTGCTATCAAGTTGAGTTAAACAGACATTTTCCAAATAACCATTTTTTTAAAATTTATTTCTCAGAATAAATACTAACTGCAGCAACTGACAGTAACAGTGTGAGACATTAGTTGAAAAAAGAAAAGTAGAAAAGTCACCGTCGTATTTTCAGACATAAACACATTTTTGCAAACGTGTACTGGAGCAATATGGTATCATTTACAAATAAATGACAATATTTGTAAAATAACTCATTTATTATTCTTAGTTTACAGTCCTGAACACTTCTAAGTGGCCATGGTAGCTGACTGCTTGGCTGACGTGTTAAAATCATACTTATTGTCTGAATGAACAGTTGAATATTGTAAATATTACATAAGATTCCGAATTTATTAACCTTTGGTTACAGATTAGTTCTTAAGGATAAATAAAACACCTAATGTGAATGTTACCTTCAAACCAGTCCTCATCTTCCTTCCTGCTCTCCAACTCTGCGTTATCTTTTAGATTGTCCAGGAGATCAAGCAAGACTTTTCTACGTTTAGCTGAACGCTCATCCGTCAGCAGCTGTTGTGCGGCAGTGATGAGGTCCTCCGAGTGTCTGTCCAATCCCAGTACCTGGACCAAGTCATATAAGACTGAAAGTGGAGGAAACATTAAAAGTAAACATTAAAGCTAATAATGGAAAGCCATACTTATATTAACAATATTAGATAGATAGATAGATAGATAGATAGATAGATAGATAGATAAAAACTTTATTGTCCATTAAATTTACATAAAATGGAAATTTATCTTTGGCAGTCTGGCAGACAAATACATATACGATACAATATAGATTGCATAAACACAGTCAAATAAATAGGTAGATAAATACATACATAATGATGGTGATAATGATATTAATAAAATACATATAGATTATGTTGAGAAATTATGTTTTACATCCTTATTCAAAATATTCACAGCAGAAGGAACAAATGACTTTTTGTACCCATTCTTCTTAGCTAATGGAACCTTAAGTCTCCTGCCTGATGGCAGCAACTGAAAAGATGAGTAAAGAGGATGTGTAGGGTCATTATAGACCTGAATTGCCTTTTTTGTTATAGATCGACTGTATAAATCCTGCAATGACAACTGTTTAGCACCAATGATCTTACTGGCTTGATTAACCACTTGGGCCAGCTTATTCCTATATTTGACTGATAGGTTCCCATACCAAGACACAATGTTAAAACTAACCATACTCTCAACTAGTGACCTATAGACCATAATCATGGTTTGCTTGCTAGTATTAAAACTTCTTAACTTCCTAAGAAGAAAGAGCCTCTGCCTCGCCTTTTTGTAAATATAATCAACATTAATCTGGAATGTAAGTCCATTGTCAATGAGTGTCCCCAAATATTTAAAATGATTCACTTGATCCACTTCTTGCCCTTTCATGGTAATTGGTTTAAACAGAGACCCTATGCTGCTAACTACCCTCCTTCCTCCAAAACAGAGCTCCTTAGTCTTACTTACATTAAGATCAAGGAAACTAGCATCAAACCAAGTGGTTAGTTGATTTATGCACTGAAGGTAGGAGGGGCTGCTAACATCCTCCAAACAGGCCACAAGGGCCATGTCAAATGTCAAAAGGGCCATATTTAAAATGATTATGTTATCTATTTAATCTCATGCGAAGAAATTAAATAGTAGTATCCTCAATATATACGAAATAGGCTGCTTTCTGTTGGTGAGTGTCCCAAACCCTAACCCATAAAAGTGGTTAAAATATTTAAATATATCATGAATTGTTTTCCTGTCACTGCTGAAAGAGTTTTAGTCTTAGCAAAATATGTTCCAAAGTCTTAAAATCATTATGTAACATTAAACATGGTCACTGCCGAACACATCTTTTTGCAATCAATATCTTTTTGGAGTTGAAACAAAAATTATTATTTAGTGTGTATAACTGTTTAAATTCTGTTTACTAGCCATGCACTGACCGATGATTTGAGATATGCAATTTTCACTACTAAAATATTTTAAACATTGGCAAGAAGAAAATATAGTTGTAAACAGAATAATAATACAGTTTAAAAATGATCTGTATTTTGACTAGATATGTGAACAAAATTTCCTAGACTTTACGGATATATTAAAGTTAAATTTTAAACATTGCTTATCCCGGTCAGGTTTGCAGGTGTTGTATGGTGTCCAGAACCTACCCCAGGATCAAAAGGCAAAGGTGAGCATTGCAGAAAATAAATAGTATAATTAAGATACATTGCTCTCAAAAATAGAGGATACTTCATTTTGTTTGCTTATATATTTACTTTATTTTTATAAGCAGTGTAGTTTAGTATGCAACCTTTCTCGAATTCACAAACATTAACACTTGAACACGTGTAGAAATAATCCAGCACAAGTGGGGAAACACAAACACCTGGCAACCTTTCCAAATAGCATGCTCCCTTTTACTTATCTCCTCCAATACACATACTCTAGAAGAAAGAAAGCACAATTTGTGGATTGCAAAGTACCTTACAATATAGTAAGATTTTAGGGTTTGTATGCAATCTCATAATTAATTTACAATCTAAAACCACTCAAATACAGATAACATGCACACACGACACTAAAAAGGCGTAACTCCTACAACAGGAAGTTCATTAAAATGCATGGCCATACTTCTACTAACCTCAAGTGTTTGATAATGCCACTTTATCCCAACTGAGTTTTTATAATGCATGCATGCCACACTGAATATCTACCCCTCATAACCTTCAATGTCACAGTTGATAGGGTAATAGTAACGCATTACAATAATTAAATATTTTCCCTGTAAAAAAATATGTAACACAATACTTTAAGTACTATAAGTTACTGATTAATTAAAAATGTACCTTCTTACTTATTGACATAACGTTTATAGCAAACCTCTTCTATATTTTAAATATCTGCCGGCCATATTTGTGCAAATACCTCAGGGCAATCCCCAAAAACTCCACACAAATAGAAGTTTGAATTTGTTCTTTCTTCTTAAATTAAGAATTAAAGTACTACTGCCTTTCATGTTTGTATTTCAATTTGATACAGATTAATATAGGTTTTAGGGAGCAACTTAAAAGCAAAGTAACATGTAATAGGATTTTCAGGAAGTACTGAATAAAATATTCTTCGTTTACATTCTGCAAGAAGTAATTAACAATTACATTGGGTTACCCATGTGGGACTGTGGTAGCATAGTGATTAAGGCACTGGACTCTGGTCCTGGGTTCAAATCCCACCTCTGCCAAGCTGCCACAATTGGGTCCTTAAGGAAGGCCCTTAATCCACAATTGTTTGGATTGTAAGATTGTATAAGTTGTAAATCGCTCTGGATAAGGGCGTCTGCTAAATGCTGAAAATGTAAATGTAAATGTACAAAGCTTAAATGTACAAAGCGTCCAACCATACCAAGCTCAGAGGTAAATAGAAACCACCTCATTGTTGTGGTTGCCACATCCTGTGCTTTCCTCTTATTAATCTTTTCCAACCAATTTATTCCTTATGGCAGCAGATTGAAGACCCTAAAGGCCAGGTGGGCATTCTGCTGTGTGTGCAAGTCCAAACACCTCATCCCAAACCTATGAGATTACTGAGATGGATTTTGAGCTTGCAGTCCCCAAAAACAATCATATACAGCCTATATTTTATAGCCAGCCCAATATTATTTGCACAGAAGCTTATGTTTCACTTTTATTACATGAACGCTGGTTTAAATAGCAGCAAAGTACAGACTGGGAGATATCTGGTTATTTGTTTATCTAACTTTGCATGAGCATCTATGTGTACTTGCGACAGTAGTAAGATTAAGATAGAAGTAAGATTATATCAAAAATAGTCAGACACATTATAATGCATGTCTTTAGAATGTGGGAATGTGAGTCCACTCAGGCGGAGTCCAAGCTTTGGATCGAACCAGGGATCTAGAGTAGTGTTCCAATGTGCTAATCGCTTGAGCCACTGTTCTGTTGGGGGGACGGCTGATAAGGTAAACAAATCCCAATAGAACTAGGAGATTACTAAACAATACTATGTCGTAATAATAGTAATCTTAGTATTCTTATTTTTTGTGGTGACTTTAGTGGCCTAGAAGTAAAAAGTACTAGTCTATGGAGCAAATCCCACCTCTTTCAAGCTGTCACTGTAATGGACCAAGTCCCTTACCCCACAAATACATGGTTAGTAAGACTTTATTATTTATTATAAGTCATTAATAAGGGTGTCTGCTAAATTATGTGAATATCATCCATTTATTGTTTTTATTCTTCTTGTACTGAAGATATAGTTTGGCCAGAGTTGACACAGTCTTTACGCATGTAGACATCACTGAGACCTCAGAAGAGGTTGGTGGTGCCGTGTCGCGGATGCTGCTCCGTCTAGCCTCCTCTCCCTCAAATATGGCCCACAATGTATCTACCTGAGAGCTGTATTAACTCTGGATGGTGTGTCAGTAAACAGCTGGTCACCTCAACAGCCTAGCAGTGGTGCTCCACGAGCAGATGCATGAATTAGAGACGAAGTCGGTCATTTGTGTGTATGTCCTACCTATTCACGTACCTACCTACCTATGTGGTAGAATGCTCATTTGCTTGTTAGCTCATGTTTGGACAAGACACTGTTCTACCTTGGTTAATGTTGATGGAGACTTTTTTGTGTAAGTCACTTGTGCTTGTGTGTATGCTTTCCTGCTACATTTTTGTAACCAACTGTTAATGTTTTTCATAAGTGTATGTGCCTGTCCTATTGTCAGTAGTACACCTTTTTTGTCTTGTTTCATCAGACTGATTGTCCTAATTGTTAGTGATACTGTTTATCAGTTCATTTATTTATTAATTTAAACAAAAGTAACAGTAGATTCCTATATTTTTTATATTTAGTGTAAAAATTTTTATTGTTTCCCATGTTAAAAGGCATGTGTATAAACGTTTAGCCTTTGGATGGAAGCGTTTCCAGCTGTATCTACTGACACATTTACATATAGGTTGCATGCAGTTTTCTTGTGAAAATACCCTTGATATTTACATTACAGTGGCAAAAATGCACTATGCAACTATGGTAATGTCAAGTCAATGTCCTGTTTCACAGAACGTAATACTGTATAGCATTGCATCCGGGCACCTTTGTGCCTATATATGATGTCATGTCATGTCACGCTATAAGATTGTAACATGTTATGTGATGTGATGTATTGGTGCTCCTTAATTACAGCAAGCTATAACACAAATGTGAATGTATTCAAAACCATGCATGCTGTCTCCTGCTTGAAGATCTCCAGCCTGTATTTATAGCAAGCTTCCGCATTCAGTCACACATGTATGCACACAGAGTGGCCGCAGCAGCAGCAACAATTTAACACTATCCACACACACTTGCTCAACACCAGTGTCATATTGTGCATCTCTGATCGACTTCACATTTAAAGCAACAGAACGTGGCACCACCCATATCAGTTTACTTATAAATCTCGCAAAGCCTTCTTGCTAACTACATGGATGCCATGGTGCCTTGTCCTCACCCTGCCATCTGCACTGGTGAGATTCCACCTCTGCTCCCACACAAAGGAGTGCACTCAGATGCCGTGCTATCATCTCAAAGTCGTTCACAGGGTTGGCCCTGGAGCCTCCTATTGTTCATCCATCTCTTCCAAAGAAGCCGGAACAACCTTGCAGTTCATGTCTCACAGAACAACACAGCAATCAATCCATCAGACATCACGATCTAGTGCAACAGCGCATCTTAAATACTCACCAAATATTCCATAGGGATCCATGACAAGCCACATGTGGAATGTGGATAAGGATGAAAATAAGGATGGAGGAGAGAGGAATGTCTGTAGCCGTGGGGAGCTGAACAAGTGCAGGCTGCTCGTTCTGCTTTCTGCCCTTACTCTCGCGTACAAACATCCATAGATACACACCCCTCCTATCCACTAGGTCCAGCCTCCTGATTATACCCCCACTCTTGCAGAGAAAGAGAGAGAGAGTGAGAGAGAGACAGAGAGAGAGAGAGAGAGAGAGGGAGAGCGAGAATGCCCTAGTTCTGTTCCACCCTCTCCTTTAAGTAGGCCACAACTTCCTTGCTTCCTGTCAGACTGTAAACCAAATATCTCGCTATCACCCTCTCTTTCTCTCTCCAGAATTACTGGATATCTTGCCCCCTCTCTCATTCCTGTATGCAGAGGAAGTATGAGCACAGTGGGAGCTGGCCCTGCCCCCTTGAGTGCTGTATGTGCATATATACTGTGGTGTGTGTGGTCTTTGTCCTATGCCTTTGTAATACAACGGTTGCTCCCCTGCACCGGGACCGTCCCCTTCCTGCGGCAGTGTTATAAAACAAGGAGGAACCCTCGCTATAAATAAAACCTCATTGAAAGTAAAAAAAAAAGCCTGATAGTGAGCGTGTATGTCTGCACCACCAAGCAAGGATTCGTTTTAGGATGAAATGCAGGAATTATAATATTTACATAACCTAACACGCAATAAAAACACGCTTTGATATCTCGCTTTAATATACACACAACATGCTAAGAGCACAAACACTGATACCCAGTATTAGCACAGGTGATGCGCAATTATCAGGAGAATGCACAGTGCACCGACATGAGAAGGCAGGCCGTAGCTGATATAATGAGTCAGTCCTGAAGAAAGCAGATATATGTAATAGTTTCATTCAGCCATTTTGCAGACACTCATATCTACAGTGACTTACAAGTGAAAGTCAAAGTTATTTATATAGTACTTTTTACAATGGTGCATTGTCTCAAAGCAGCTTTATAACCTTATATTATCTTAAAAGGCCAATCCCAAATTGAGCAAGCCTAGGGCAATAGTGGAAAGGAAAAACTCCTTAAATGTAGAAGATAGAAACCTTGGAGGACCAAGACTCAAAAAGGGACCCATTCTTCTTGGACCCAATAATGGACATGGTATGCCAATCACCATAAAACTCAAAGAAAACGATATAGGCGTATATATTAGTGTATAAGATAACATACGGCTCACAAAAACTATGGGGTAACCCAAAATGAAATATACCCTAATGAAATATCCCTTAATTTGTCAGTGGCTTCTCAGTGGCTTTGCAGTTTCACTTTCACTTATTTCATAATTTTATAACCACCAGCATGCTGACACCTTGAATGTAGAAGGTAGAAGTCTTGAGAGGACCAAGACTCAAAAAGGGACTCATCCTCCTTGGATGGCCTAGATGTTAAATGAAATAATTAAGTTTGTATTAATTGTCACACTAAGTAAACAATAACAATAAAATAAACTAAACTGCTCGTTGGAATTACCTATACGCACAAACTAGTTGAGAGGCATAACCCATCACGACCTTCACAGATGCTAGCTAGTAGTTAGCAGCATAATGAAGCACGCAACGCTGACAGTGTTCCTGGTTTGTTGGGATATGTTATAATGCTATAGTTAGAACTACAAAAAATACTAAAAGTACGGTTAAGTTACATATATAGCTAGAACTAAGTAATAACCCATTATATTTTTGTGAATTAAAGAAAGACATGACACAGTTGAAAGAGCAGCTAAACCAGTCAAGAGGTTAACCTTAAATTAATTAATTAGGACAACAGTCTACTACAGGTCTTCTAAGCACACAACCTTCACGTTATTAGCTCCACCCCATAGTTTAACCTGGCACTGTCATTTTCAGCAGCTGCCTCTTACAACTGTGCCACTGAACAAGATGATTTAGTTAACACATTTAAATTAAGGAAGTGATTCACAGCGATATCCAGATTTAAACATACTGAAGCATTTAACAATGCTGCTGCACTGATTAACTCCGAAATCATAATACTGTTGTAGCCTGACTAACCACATTTGCACCTCCCTTTTTTCTTTTGACCAGTTTGGTTTTGTATAACTTCCCAGTTACTCAGCAATCCTTGCCTTACACTGCAAGACCTGTCTTGAGAAACAGCCTGTGTCCCTGCATTAATCCATATTTGCCAGAACCACAATCAGCCAAAAGGGGCCAGTGTTAACAGGAAGAAGTCAGATGATCCCTCGCCTAAGTGTGTAGCGTCTGTCCAGGTCTACCAAGATTTAAACTCGGGTTTTCACAGTAACAGATCGCTGCCCACTCTCCCTATTGTTATCCACATTTCCATTTTATATTGACTTAAAATGAGCTAACCAGTTCAAATCTTTGCTCTCTTATGTACCAAAAGGCTTTTCAGTCAGAAGAGATTAACCCAAATTTGCTCTCTTGCCCTTCAGATTTAGAACATTAAAGTCAAGTCTTGGTTATTTACTGCTAACACATGGCTGATATAGTAGGCTGAGATACATCTCGAAGAACAAACGTAAGCAACTACTACTAAGGTAATGAATAACGTATTTATGGATTTTTGGACTTATGGATATTTTATGGAAAAGGCATATCACAATTCGCCCATCACTGCAAGGTTCATTTTTTATAATTACGCTTGAAATAAGTAAATGTATGAAGCGCTGTCTGAAGAATTATCAGTCTACTTTTTCATCATACGGCTGTAGAAGCAGGGAGCTCGGACATGATTCATACTGGCAAGTTCCCCTAAAGCAGGCCTGTGATCCATTTTCCAAGCCCTTTCTCAAACATCGGTTTCTTGTGCATGTAATGCAAAGCATTCAAAGCCATTTCAATGTCATTCAAACTGCTCGTTTAATAACTTCATATCTGTCCGGGAAAGAAAATTAAACCAGACAGAAAAGTCTTTATCATTAGCCTGGACTCCACACTACGTTATATGAATAGAGTTTCTGATTTGTACAATTACTTTGATTGATGTATTAGTTACTCATAAGCTGTGGTCAGATCTTCATTCAGCAAACACAACATACAAATAGATTCTTCCTCAACAATGTAATTAAAATTGTCCGTAGGTGATTAATTATTCACAGTCTGTCAATTCAAAGTTTGACAAAGCATACAAATGCTGTTTTCATGCCAACCATTACATAATCAAAACAAATGACAACTAAAGCATTTATTCAATTACAGTGGAACTCTGGAAGTTGAAAGCCTCTATCCTAAAACAATATGGACACTGAACAATCTGTTCGAATCTGGTTTGCGACCAACTTCAAGTAGTAACTGACAGTAGTAAGTGATTGAAAAAATGAAGATCAGAACCCTTAATAAAACACTTAATAGTGCGATTTTCCAACCACCAATTGATGGTAATAATGAACACAGTATGCCAATCACCATAAAACCCAACAAAAAAAATGATATAGGAATATATATTAGTGTATAAGATAATAAACTGCTCACAAACACCGGGTGGATAACCCAAAATGAAATATACCCTAATAAAAAAAATATCCCTTAATTTGTTGTGAGCCTTGTGAGCAATGTATTATGTATATTATTATCCTAGTGATAAGACCTGCCAAAGCTGCATTCTTTTCAGTGGCTTTACAGTTTCACTTTTACTTATTTCATAATTTTATAACCAACAACATGTTGACTGGATGTTCCTAAGTAATATCTGGAGGTTTCTAAGTGCATTCTAGTCTGTTCATGCCCACAGAAAATACAAACTATAGCTTCCTGTATTAATCTTCATGCTCATGTCTGTTTTTTTAAGTTGACAATGTAAAAAAAACAGTAAAACCTCAGTGTTTAGTCAAGCTAAGCACCCTGCGTGTGAAGGTCTTACTATGTCAAATATATCTGTTTTTTGTGTGTGTAAGATCTATACAACATAATATCTGGAGGCATCTGCATACCAGTAATAATCTGGGAATCATAGAGGACATGGATAGGGTCTGAAGCAGAAGCTTCATAAAATCTTAAAGAATGATCCAAAGCATGAGCGACAAATGTAAAATGTATTTCAGTCATAACAGTACTAATGTCTCAGTGCACCAGTGAAAACCCTCATCTGTATGGCTGACCTACTACTTTCAGCAGAGTCATAGCACTCTTCCTGGACCTTTTTCCATTAGACGCAATTATGCACTTGTGAAAATAGCAGACACGGCACGTTAAGAGATGCGGTCTCTCCTCACTCAGTCTGTAGGCTGCCTTAGTAACTCAGTGCACTGACCCATTTGCCCAGACATCCAAGGCCTTCCCATTACCGTAGGGAATACATTCACAAAGAAGGATGAAAACGTCTGAATTGCACAAGTGCTTACAAATGACATTGCTGCAGGTTTAATTTGCAGAGTGGCAGTTAAAATGAACAGAAGGAGGAAATGAGAGCCTCTAATATCCCATAAATAGCAGGGAAAAGGGTAATTACATTTATTTATCACAATTATTTAGCCAATTTAGGCACATAGTTGTTTTATTGTGCATTATCAATGTATTCTGTTCAAATGAATGCTTTAATCCAAAGTGAAAACTGCAATCAGTTGATGGTCCGATCCTGGAAAGTACTTAAATACTATACTGTATATAGATTATACTATATAATCTAGATAGACTATAGACTAATTTTGCTTACAAACACAACCACAATAACCACAGTTAGAAGCCCAAAAATCCACACGTCCATTTGTGGCCTAGCTGCAGAATACAGCATCCATCAAGCTCAAGAATCAAAAGCATGCACATTCGAGCAGGGCATCAGTGGATTTGGCTATTTTCAGCACTCTTGCTAAAGATTTATGAAATCAAGGATGTGGACAAGGAATATATTCATAGACAAACATTGGGAGTGGAATAGGGTGTGCCAATGAGTTTAATAACATACATGTGCAAGCAAATAACATTTAACAAGGTAAGCCAGGCACAGTATTTACATTTATGTCATTTAGAAGTCGCCCTTAGCTAGAGCGAACTACAAGTAATACAGTCGTACAATCTAATAAATTGTGGGTTAAGGGACCCAACAGTGGCAGCTTGGCAGATGTGGGATTCAAACCCCGGACCTTCTGGTCCATAGTCCAAAATACTTTGTAGAGAAATGATCTGATTTACATCTGATATGGTTAATAATCTTATTTAAGTACTGCACTAACTACAATGTCCAGATACTGATGTATACCATTATGGATTGGCTCTGCCAATATTGCTTATGACCTAAAGCAGTATAGCCCACGCTGAGCACTTAGTTTGTAGTACAAAAGTCCAATCATCCTCCATCTCTTATTAACATCAGATTTGAATTAGAAGGAAGTATGACGTTATACACTAGTAAGCAGGAACCTCCTTGCACCCTAACTGTTGTTGCCACATCTTCTCATTTGCATAAGCCCTACCCAATTTGCATCACCAGTGTTTGCTCCCATCACTCTAACTAATAGTGAAAGGCTGTTTTGTTAAAGCACGTCACTGCTAGGAACAAGGAGCAATTTGATTATCCAGTCTACCTACAGCATGACACATGTTCATGAATGATCAAATTAAACCAGAGCAACACTAGTAAAGTCATTAAGACTCAGTTGTAACAAGAGAAACTCCACATATACAACACACAATAAGAAGGCAAGATTGAACCCTTAGCTGGAGCTGTTAGTCACTAAAGCTCCCTGCTGCACCTCCAGCGCATCTTAAGTCATAAACAGGTTTAAACCGACTGCCTTATTTGGTTACTATGGTGACTCCAGACAGGTGAACAGCTGTACCCTGTGGCTTGAAAATGACAGCTCTCATAAAATAATCGCAGCAGTTCAGCCAATTTCCCCTGATAGGCTGCAAGTTGTTGACACAGATTACTAAGCCATTAAATGAGACTTTGTGCTGAATTTGAAGATGAAAAAATATTCACATGGTCAAAAAAACAACAGCTATAAACTAGTGAAATACATATTTTTGAAATGCATTAGCCAAGTAAAATAGATTTAAACTTAAAGTTAAAGTGCTTTCACAGCACCCAGAGAGATGAGTCAAAATTGAGGTGCATTAGTATTCTGAAGAAGGTTTTTTTTTTTTTTTTTAGCTTGTCCATACAAAATAGCAGCAAGCAGTTCAGCAGAATGTTAAACAACCCCACGTCATATTGATTCATTGCTAGATTGTCCAACATGGAGACAGACCGACATGATTCATGACAAGATATTTTGAAAATTTAAAGAAGGCAAATTGAATATGCATGATACAGGGGTCTTTCAGAATTTAGGTTGCTAGAGGCAGTCAGAATCCCAACTGGCCCATCATACAATGTGGTTAGACCACCAGAAAACGAGATATACAGTATGTATTTGCTGTGTTACAGAATTGCTTCAAGATACAAGTTGCATCTAAAAAAGGAGGGAAAAAATGTGCAGTTTCATCCTCAGCTAGCTCTGGCCATGGCGGTCGCGTTGGCTTACATTTACATTTACAGCATTTAGCAGACGCCCTTATCCAACGCGACTTACAATATATACAGTCTTACAATTCAAGCACTTGTGGGTTAAGGACCTTCCTCAGGGACCCAACTGTGATAGCTTAGCAGAGGTGGGATTTGAACCATGGACCTTCTGGTCTATAGTCCAGAATCATGTTTGTGATTGACTGAAGCTTAAGAATCTTGCTCAAGGCACAAGGTAGTAATATATTTGATATTATAGTGCAGTTTGTAACTTGTGTGATAATGGCTAACTGCCTAACAAAGATGGATGAATGAATGAATGAATATTTAAATTCCAACAACAGGCCATGAATTATAGCTTATTACAGGTTAAAATTTGAGAGTTCCCATTTTGTGACTGATTTCAATATAAACATTTGTGTTGTCTGAAGTGTCAGGTCAAAAAAGACCGACACTAGGTTTACCAACAGAGAAAATCCCCATATTATTTTGGGCTTAAATTATATTCCTTTTCCTAAATTGACCTTAACATTAGAAAAATGATATATACTATTTTACATATTTAAATGAATACAGTGTATAATGATGAATGAACAGGTTGGATGATCATGCAAAAGAGTTTTATGTTTTAAAATTCAAATCAGCTGCTTTATTTTAGGGGTTTAGTAAAGGCGGGTCATTTTTGACCCTTAGGATAAGGGGAGTATACAGAATGTTAATACTACAAATGGAAAGTTACTCTAAATCCATACACCTATCTAAGAATCTATAAAGAACTTGGTTACCCTTAGTTACCAATAGTATGGACAATGCCCAGGTAAGAAAAACATTGACATTACCTCTATTATTTCTAGAAATAACTCATTGTCTGTCATTATGTAATTGTATATTGATAAATACGCCTCGCCTCACATTTTTGTAACTATTTTGTTATATCTTTTCATGAAACAACTCGAAGATATGATACTTTAATACAATGTAAAGTAGTCAGTCTACAGCTTATATAACAGTGTACATTTGCTGTGCCCTCAAAATTTAAATATTGTGTAAACACCATTAATTTCCAGCACTGCCTTAACTGTCTAGAACTTCACAGGTTACCACTGGAATCCTCTTCCACTCCTCCATGACAACACCACAGAGCTGGTGAATGGTAGAGGCCTTGCACTCCTCCACCTTCTGTTTGAGAATGCCCCACAGATACTCAATAGGGTTTAGGTCTGGAGACATGTTTGACCTTAACTGTCAGTTTCTTTAACAAGGCAGTGGTCGTTTTGGAGGTGTGCTTCAGGTCTTTATCATGTTGGAATCCTACCCTGTGGCTCAGTTTCTGGGTGGGAGGGGGATCACGCTGTGCTTCAGTATGTCACAGTACGTATTGGTATTTACTGTTCCCTCAATGAACTATAGCTCCCCACAGCCGGCAGCACCCATGCAGCCCCAAATCATGACATTTCCACCACCATGCTGAACTGTCGGCAAGGCACACTGATCTTTGTACTCCTTACCTTGTTGTCGCCAAACACACTTGTCTCCATTTGAACCAAATACGTTTCTTTTGGTCTCATCAGCCCACAGGACATGGTTTCAGTAATCCATGTCCCTAGTCTTCTTGTCTTCAGCAAACTGTTTGTGGGCTTTCTTGTGCGTCATCTTTAGAAGTGGCTTAGTTCTGAGTTGACAGCCATGCAGACCAATTTAATGCAGTGTGTGGTGCATGGTCTAAGCACTGACAGGCTGACCCCCCTCATTTAGCCACTGCAGCAATACTGGCAGAACCCCTTTCTATTTTCCAAAGTCAACATTTTTTTTCCAAACAACTTCTTTAACTGACCATGGGTGAGGCCTGTTCTAAATTGAACCTGGCAATTTCTCACTATAAATATCAGAAAAATGGCAAGCCTGTTCCCTGAATAGGTTGTGCTATGAGCCATTCAATAAGAAACGTAACAAAACATTCACTTGGCATTCCCAAACCTTTGCGTGTGACTCAATAATCCCCATTTCATTAATCTCTTATAAAGAACCAGACATCTGCTGGGGTTCTAATGACTGGCGTTCTCATACAATCTCATTCCCTTTCAGCTACTCAGTGGTAGAACTGATCAACAGAGCAAGACCATCATCGTTCCCTGCACTTGGTCTAAATTGGCACGAGTGAGGTCATGCTAGCAAAGAGCTATTATCGAATCTAACCATGCGTCTCCTCTTATCAAATCTGTACAAAGCTGATGCCTCTTTTTTAAATGCAAATCACTGATGCACCTACTCTACTTCGATAAGAACTGCACCACCACGAAAAGATCCACAAATAAAAGATCTTGTCAGAGCACAGATGAGAAGAGTACAACACTGCCAAGCAAGGCAGTGTGCTGTAAAAAGCCTGGAACAAAACGAAATGCTAAGAGAGCTCATCCTCTGCTCTCCACAGCTGTCACTCGGAAGGTTTTATCATGGATTAAGACCAAATGCAGACCAAATGACGTAGCTTCTCTCACACCAAAGCAGGACCCAGAACTACCAGGGACATCAGAATACTAATTCTAAAACTATAGTGGCAGCAATTCTTTATAACTCTATCATTCCATAGTGTCTTGTAGAAATTGAGTTACCACCACCTCCTCACATCTGATTCAATAATGAAGCACCTCTAAAATATTCAACAGCGTCCGTGGTGTATCAGAACCAAGCATGATGAATTGGGATTTAGAAAGGCGCTGCACCAGAACTTGTTTCAACAGGAAGGTGATGATGTCCTTTGGCTCAGCCATGACCTCTTCACATCTTGACTGTGAGACAGGTAGCACAAACCAACACCTTATCCCTGTATAAGGATGGCTACGTCTATACAAATCGAATTACTTACCGTCTGCCTGACATGACATTTATAATCCACCGTGGCAAACAGTCAGATCAATATGAGATGCACAAACAAGAAGCATGGAGGTCAAACCAAGGCGGCCTGAATGTGGAAATGATTGGGCGTGGAAAATATTGGTGTAAGCACTTTGCAGCGCCCGAATTAATTGAAGTGATTAGTCCAAATAAAAGGTCATTTATGTGCATGTAAGCAATGTTTATGTAAACAGTTTGGTATAGGCTGATGTGTGACATGCAGATCCCTGTTTATTAATGTTAGTATTCGTTTCTAGCCAATGTTTTGAGACTTAAATGAAACATGTTTACTGTTGTTTATTTTTCATATGACACAATAGAAAAAAAGGACAAGGCACAATAACACGTCAGAAACAGACACAGTGTGGTCCTGCATATAACTAGAGATGCACAGACTGCATTTTTTCTGGCCACTTGGCTGATTCGATCTATCTACATGACAGCATACAGATACACTTTTGCTCCATTTTTTTTTAAATAGAAACGTCTTCACTGCTAAAAAAAGGACAGCATGGGCTGTGCTCAAACAAGCTTTAGCTTTAAGCTTAAGCTTTAGCTTTAAGCCTTTGTTAGAGTTATCAGATTTGGCAATTAGGACAGGGTGAAGCTGTTTTAAATGATTTTTTAAATCCATTGATCTGAAATGAATCAAAAAAGATTCCCACTTCCTCATTACATGCATGTGGCTGAGCTGTGTTTAAAGATCTGCACAAACATGAACTGAATTCTTTGGCTATGTTTGCGTCACTGGCACCGTTGTGCCCTATAGAACCGGTAATGTGGAAAATCGGTTATATGAGACTCATTGGCTAATTGCACTAAATAAAGGCATCTCTAAATATGACCATACAAAACTACACAGTAACAGAGGCACTACAAACAAACCTGGCTGAAGCATAATACAGAACAGGAATCTACCAAAGGCGCTAGCGCTAACAAGGAGCAATTAGTCAGAGAAACAATGTGCATGGACAAGGACACACTGTGAGAAAGAGAAGCAGGTCAGCAGAAATCCAGGATGTAAGATATGCCAGTGAAGGAGGGCAGAGAAAAGAAGCTAGCAACTATAATTGATCAGCCTGCTGTGGAAGCTAAGATGTGTCAAAGGAGTCTCATACAAGATGTTGCAGCTCACCAGCACACATCGTGACAACGCAAGGCCATCTCAGGGAACGCACACACAAACACAAACCCTACTGGACTGGGACTTGAACCTGAGTTTCTAAAGCTGTAGGGTGAACGGACTATTGGTTTCACATATGTGGTGTTGCATTGCTGGGTTTTGTAAGCTTATATTGCATGGGTCTAATTAAATTCAGCAATGCATCTGCAGCGGAGACATCTAATGTGTATTATATAGCAAGATGTAAGGAGTTTCAGTGCCATTGGGATTGGGGGGGGGGGGGTGAGGTGAGGGCATGCTTGCTTGCTGAGAGGTTTCTCAGGAGTAAGAATAAAATGAATGAGTCTGAGCCTCTGCCTTGACCATTACTCATTTAGCATCAGTCATTCAGTTTCCCAGTCTGTCTTCACACAGACAACAAACAAACAGCTTATCTCTATCAGCTGTCAGTTATTAAACCTCCTGTCTACAAGTACATATCAAAATGTAAGAAACAAAAAAACATAAATAACATGCTAGAACAGTTAACATTTGTATATCCTCAAGGAAGACTTGAGGTTTGCCAATATATGACTTTATTTACTGAACAACCCCGTCAGAAACCTTTGGCCATGCTAATTATATTTAAGCCATTGGTTAGTGCTGACATATCTTCCTGACCTAAGGAATCTGCTGGAATAATAATATTAATAATAACATTACATTTACATTTATGGCATTTAACAGACGCCCTTATCCAGAGCAACTTAAAACTTATACAGTTACAATTCAAGCAATTGTGACTTAAAAGCCTTGCTTAATGTCCCAACTGTGGCAGGTTTTGGCAGAGGTAGGATTGAAACCCTGGACCATCAGGTCCAGAGTCCAGTACCTTAACCGTTTTCCCAGTCCGCATTAGTTCAGTTAAAGACTGGGAAACAGGCCATACAGCTGTTTACATATGCTCATCACTATGCATAGAAAATGAATGTGTATGTTTTTAGTCAGTCTTTTACAGAGTATTCTTAACATTAGATTTACTGTGTTTTGGAAGATTTCATGCAGCATAAACCTATTATGAATGTTGCATCAGCTACGATACCTTCTGGCGTATCTGTGGCTATTATACACTTATGGGAGTTGGGGGGTTGGTTCCAAAGTCTAAGCTGGGCAACATGGGGGGTATTGATGGTCTGGATGAGATGGCAGTTCATCTAAAGGCTGACACTAATTATTGTTGAAGCACATCCCCCAACTAGCTCCGTCTTTCTCAGACCCATTCAATCAGAAATGGAAGTGACGGCATAATGCAAAGGCATTACCAGGACTCATAGCCCGGTCACTGCAGTTCTGGGTCAATGTTTTAGACTGCACCACTTGAACACCAATAAAAATTATTTAACGATAATTAAATTATTATACAAATACTATTATTACTGGTATTACATCATAATGTAAGAAACAGAAAAAAATAAATAACATTCTAGAACAGTTCACATTCGTATAACCTTTAGAATGCGTTGCTTGCTGGCTACAATTAACCTAATGATTAAATTATTATAGAAATACTATTATTACTGGTATTATAGCCCAGCATCCCATTTTACCTTTGCCCCTGCTGGTCAGACGCACAGGGTCTATTGTATTGCAATCTTCATCTAGGATTCAAACCCAGGCCCTCAGGATCTACTGTCTTAAACTGCTTAATCTTCCTAATGAGCCGCCGTACCTTTTGTTACACTCTAATAATTACAATCATCCCAATATATCCACTAGTCCAGGATCTGCATTGATTCAACCACCCATGGATCACGCTTATTCTTATTAATAATCCCAGAATCTCCCAAGAAGCAAAAATTCATTCATGATGTTGAACCATGTGCATGAAGTGATGTGTAGGTAAACCCTGCTGTATCCGGCTGCCATTTCATACATCCCCAGTCTCTCTTAGTAGCAAACCCTGTGTGAGCATATTGTCTGTTCACATGCACAGAATTCTGTATTGCATTAACAATACAATATAACTATTAACATATCATTTCAATTGTAGTACGTATTATAAAAACTAGAGATTTACAATAATTTATGACATATAATAATAATAATAGTAATAATAATAATAATAATAATAATATTTATTCATTATCTTCTGCTTAATCCACACGGAGTCACAGGCCAGCCGGTGCCCACCTGGCACAAGGGCAGGAACAACCCTAGATAAGGTGCCAAACCATCATAGGGCACACGGGAAACCACACACACACACACACACACACACACACACACACACAAACACACAAACACACAAACACAGTTTCACACTAAGGGCCACTGTAGAGAAATAACGTAACCAATTAACCATGTCTTTGGACTTTGGGAGGAAACCAGAGTACCTGGAGTAAACTCCCGCAGACACGGGGAGGACATGCAGACTCCACACAGAAAAGACCCAGGCCGCTCTGAATCCTGACCTGTTTAGTGTTTGCATGCTCTCCCTGTGTCTGTGCGGGTTTGCACCAGGTACTCATGTTTCTTCACAAATTACAAACGCATGAATATTAAGTTAAATTGTGTTTAAAAAATGCCTATATTGTGTACGTCTGTATGCTCTATAATGCATTGGCAGCCTGTCTAAGGTTGTTTCTGCTTTGCGCTCGGTGCCACCAGCTAGGCACTGGCTATTCCCCCAACCCTGACTAGGATTAAGTGGAAAACGCACAAATAAACTAATAATAATCATAACAATTACTCATAGCAGTAGTAGTTTTTAGATTGATTAAGCCCAGATAGTGGTGTATGTGTGTATGGAATCATCTAAAGTAATACAATTAACAAATTGATAGACAGCCTAACTATAAATGCCATTATTAGTTGAAATTGAGATTTGAAAAAAAGAAATAAATATGTAAATTCAACAATGCACTAACCTTCTCTTTGTTGATTTGTAGTACCCAGAAGCACATGCTGGGACAATCAGGAAAACAAAGCAGACTGAGACAGGGTGTGGTATGGATCATACGGGAGTAGTGTGTGGCCCTGAGCGAATGTGTCTCTTGGAATTAGTGAGACCTCTTGTATCTTTGGCCTTGTGACTCCAGGCTCTGTAATTAATTGGGCCGTGGAGCAGCGCGGGGAGACGGTGACCTGGAAACCTCGCTGTGTCTGTCTGGATTCTGTGACTCCTGCTGCTGCAAATGAATGTGCAGTATGCTGGTTTTTACTTTTACCACATGTGAGGTTTGGTTCGGCATCTGCTCATTACAGTGGAAGTTAAATTACATAAGACTGATTTTCTAATTAATAAACTTGAGCACATTGTAAAGCACATATTGTAAATTCTGGTGTTTAACTAGCAATTTTCTCAGACATTTCTGCACATTAATTCTAGTTAATAAATGTAGACTATATCATACGTTTTTTTATTTTCCTGTAGAGGTTGTGTTGGCTTCTTTTCATTATGTTGTAGGACTGTATGATAAATGTTCAGCTGTTTATTATTCAATGAAATTGGCTTACGAAACCAAATCAGATGTGTGACTTTCCTCATTTTAGTCCCTGTTTTAAGAGATCTCTAAACATCTACATTTCGTTTTTATGAGTCATCTGCTAGAACATCCAAGCCTTGTTCTGTAGGAAATGCTCAGATGAGGCAACCTGGATGTAACCCTGGATTTGGTAAAATCTCAACTTCTGAACATTTATTCCACATCCAACATGTTAACTATAAGAACAGACTGTTCATGGGTGAATCAACTTTTTTTAAAATCTGTTTGTGGTTTTCATGTTTTGGCTGATTAGTGAATATTGTAATGACCATAATATTAAAACATTTCTCAAACAGCTATAAGCATTCGGCATTATCGACTAGAAAAGTGGAAGAACATCGTCAGGAGACGATAGCGTGTTTAAGACTATGGAAAACTTTCCTATTGTTTCCCATCAAGGCAAGTGCTGGAAATAGCTTTCCCCATCTCGGTTTCAAATTGCTGCAGGTCCCACATCTCAGACATGTGATTCTAGCAAGGACAACACGATCACTGCTGCTAGAAAAAAAAAGCTGGAAATCAACAGATCAGCCCTAATACTCCATTCAGTGCCTGACAAGCAATCTTGTCTCCTGAGGCTGGAAACTATGCTTAAGTATATATTTTTGCTTTTAAGAGTCTCGTTACATTGTTTGTTTCTGAAGGGGATGGGAGTCAACAGTTTCTCGAGTAATACTCATTCGAGCAGCAAGCAGTCTCTGCCAAATGCCTGTGGCTGTTCATCTTAAACCATACATGAAGTTAGTCTAAGGTCAGAGCTTCCTGTTTCTCTGTGCGCTGTAACTAAAGCCAAATGAATGAGCGGTCTGCATTCACAATATAAAGGTTGTGAGATATTGAAACAGTAATATGAAGATTTCATTCAGCATTTCATATTATTTACAGTTTTGTAGACACTCTATTAATGAATGATCTCTGGTTTGTTAGTCACACTGCTAACACGTTCATAATATGAAGCATGCACTCTCTTCATGGATAAACAGTGGAGGGTGTATGGGTTGTAGCAAATCTCTCACTAATTCTAAATATGTTGTATGCACAAAAAAAAAAGTCAGTAAGTCATCTTTGTGCCCATTCTTCTTCACGAAGAAAACTTATACCCACTTTAAAAGAGAACTAGGCTGGTTTACACAAAATCTAAATTAAAACCATAATTTTAGCAGACAGCATTTAGACAAACTGAAATGCCTACAATGAGACACGTTCCAAAAACTACTGGAAATTCCTTTCAGACGAGAGAAGGCTGTTATAGTAACAAACGAGAACAAATTCCACAATAATGCCCATGTATTTGAAAATAATTTATAGTGTGTCCAAAAGCTTTTGGCCACAGTGTGGGTATTTTTTGTTTATTTATTTATTCATTTTGCTTTGGGGTTGGGCTCATCATTTTAAAAACTTGTTTAGAACTTACTAGGAACTATTAGGAACACCAGCATACCCACTTGTTCATACAGTTATCTAATTAATCAAGATAAAGTGCAATGGCCAAATTCCCACCTATATGGTCCTGGTAACATATTGAACATGAGAAAATATAATATTTCAGTGATCTTTGACTGTGGCATGGTTTGCTGGAGCCAAGCGGGCTGGTTTGAGAACTTCTATACCTTGTTTGGGATTTTTACACACAATAGTGTCTAGAGTTAACTCAGAATTGTGCAATAAAGAAAAAAACATCCAGAAAACAGAAATGTTACAGTAACTCAGATAACCACTCTATAAAATTAGCATAAAAGCAGCTCAGTATGCACAATACAATGAAAGCTGAGGGTTACATCAATAGAACACATCAAGTTCCACTTCAGCCAAAATTGTGGCTGCAATGGGCACAAGGCTCGCCAAAATGGGATAGATGAAAACCAGAAAAGCATAGCTTTGTCTGATGATTCTTGTCACATTTTTACTGATTTTTACACACAAATGCATCTCTTCATGGCCGCAATTTACCCATCTTCTACTGCTAAATACCACAAAGAAAATGCTGTCTCAAGCTGGTTTCATGATCATTACAATGACTGCTCTTCAGTGGCCTTCCCTGTCAGTGGACTTGAATCCTATAAAGCACCTTTGGGAAGTGGAAATACCGTTAAAAGCAGGATTTTGCAATGCACTAAAGTGTCTTGGTTAATTCAAGGTACTTCTCTAGTTTCTTCTTGAGTCTGTCTTCAAAACCTTGCTCATTAGGGTTTGGACCTGAATCCCTCTAATGCCTGCTGTTTGCCATCTTAAAAATGGATATAGAAATAAATCAACTCCAAAGTTCCTAAATATAAGCATAAACATGACAGTGAATGGCCTTCACAATCAAATAAGTAATCGGTCAGTTAGCTGTGACAAAAAATATAATAACCCATAGTCACAGCATAAACACACACACAAAATATTGCAGAGTCCTTTTAATTAAGCTGGAATATACACACTCGTAGCTTAAAAAACACAAAAAACATCAGGCTAGGCAAGCAACTTTGCTCGAACAACTATTATTTTATGTCTATGGCAGACGGCCTCTGTGACACATAGATAAGCTAGCATCTATACACACGGTGCTTGCTTCACTTGGACTGTCACCATATGCAGCCAGCATACAGGTGTAATGAAGGATGAAATCTCAGGACACGCTGGCCGACACTTCTCCACACAACCAAAGTGAAAAAACATTCCTCACACACACACTCTACCTGACAATCCATGTGGCATTAGTATCGGTATGGCATCGGTGCCATCTAACCTCAATGAGTTTGAGAAATGTAACAATGATGAACACATCAGTGTATTAAAACTGCAGTAAACACAAAGTTACTAACCTAATAACTAATTAGTTTCCCCAACACAGCAGGTATACACTGAAATTTCAGCTATTCTGTCCGAAAATGACAGTGCTTAGATCTGCTTTCACTTTAAAACTATTACAACAAACCATCAAACATTTCATACTATTAAAAGTCTTCTATAAGCTAATGCCAGTGAGTTCAAAACAAACAAAACAACACAAGCAAAGAGCAAATCCAAACAACAAAGAGACTCGCACTAAGCTATTCTTCCAGTTCTGGCGCCACTCGTACTTTTCTCCTGTAATCAGTTCCAGTCCCCATACCAATATTTACTTATTTTATAATATTTATATATATATATATATAGGTCCCGGGTTCAATCTCAGGGTGGGGTAGTCGGAGTCCTTTTTGTGTAAAGTCAGCATGTCCTCCCATCTGTGTGGGTGTACTCCGGGTACTCCAGTTTACCTCCCACAGTACGAAGGCATGCAGGTTAGATCG
>JAVSBV010064443.1:0-10476 GCA_033117975.1 Parotocinclus spilosoma
TAATCGGACCAGCCGGTTATTAGGACCAAAACGATCGCGTCCCGATGTGGTCCCATTAACCGGATTCGACTGTATTCTTTTGGTCTGTATATGTGTGGAAGTGGGGGCGCAGTTTTTCTTATATACTGAATTATTATCACGTAATACGTGTGTTCTGCTAAAGTTTTCCACCCGTACAGCTGTAGAGTTTATTTTATTGGAGAAAAATAGAATAATCATCCAAAATGCATCCAAACACACGTACATTTATCACAAAATCAGGCTATGAATGCCCAGCGTTCTGGGGCCGAATTCAGGAAAGCTTTTTTAAGAAAAAAAAATGGCAAGATATCTTAAGATGTACACTAAAAAGGTCATCAGAATGTTTTTGAAAAAAAAAAAAGAGCAGTTGTTTTAGGAAAGTACTTAAAAATATAATACTTAAGAAAATATTTAAAGGATTTTAAAAAATCTTAGGAATGAAGCTAAGACAAACACTTTTTGTGTAAGATGTTCTTTAAGACACTTTTCCAGTCCCAGATCTTAATCCTCTAAGTACAAAGCATTTAGCTGATGTACTTATACAGAGCGACTAACAATCGATGCAGCCTTACATGGGGCTTAAGGACCATGTTCAAATCTCCACCCAGGGCAGCTTGGCAGTGCTTTGGCTTTAACCCTCAATCTTCACCATGGTGTAATTTCACAAGCTGGCTGTAAGAGCTGCAGATTTAGAGCAGTACTGTGTGCTTATTTGGAGAAAAGCTGTACAAGGGCAACTGAAACCTCATTTCTTGTTTTGCAGCCGGTCACTGTCTGGCCAGGCGAATGTGGAAAGAGTGGAGAGAGCAGGAGGAAGCTCAGTCACCAAGGCCTTATCTCTCAGAGTAAATGACTACATGTACACAAACACCAGCCTAGACTGCCAAGAGCCAGAGCTCTATCTGAACCTCACGACTTCTAACCTTACTCTTTAGACACGTTCCCTCAAAGGAACCCTTCTGTCTTTTTCCCACCACGCTCCTGTTTACTTGTGACACACTTGGAATTGTGTAAGGTCTAAGGGCACTGGTCTGATCCCTAATTTGAACACTCAAATGAAAGCTTTGTGGACGAGATGGCGATGAGAGCACGTCTTAGCAAAGCTGTCCTTATCTACTTCTGTCCACATAAACTGTGGCTTAATCTTCATCCAGGCCGTAATAATTCAGCACGCTCCCAGGTAACCATTTATCCACAGGTTCCAGGGAATGAGATAAGATTGGTAGTGTGGGTTAAGGCACCTTTGAATATAAAACTTGTGACTTGGCTCTGGTCTTGTGAGCCAAACCCGAGATAAAGCATGTTTTAGTTAAATGTGTTGAATGTGAAGAAGGATTGTAGGGATTGTATGTGAATTCAGGACTGTTGCGACTACAACCCCAAATAAGGAACGTTAAAGAATTTACTTGGACATTTGTTTCGTTGCAGAACGGGTGAACCCAGGAGATTTCATGCTTTGTTTGGTCAACTTAATTTCATTTTTTTTGATAAACAACCAGAGGCACAATGCAGAAATGTAGGAACTGGGCCGATTTAGGGCTAGTATTGAGGTCAAGAAAACCAGCTTGTCATGAAATGTGATGTCATGTATGTGATGATATGAAATAATCCTGGTTTGAAGGGAAAAGCAGTGTCCACAAAAGAGGCAGCAAAACGATCAGAGGTTCTAGAGGTCGGCAACAAAAAATATTGTATAAAAACAGTTTTCCTCCAGCAAAGATTGGAATGATTTTACATATTTCTCCCTCTACTGTACATAATATTATAAATATTAAATGATTCAAAAGGTCTGGATGAATTTCAGTGTAAAAGATATGGGTGCAAGCCTAAACTGAACTCCTGTGATCCCTGGCCCCTCAGACGGCCCTGCATCAAGAACTGTCATTCATCAATAGCTAATAGAACCACATAGACAAGATATTACTTTATCAAACCCTTAAAAAGCTCTACAGAGTTACATTCATAAATACCACTTAAAACTTTATTGTATAAAAAAAAGAAGCCTCTCGTTAACCATGTCCAGAAATGGCTTCAACTTCTCTGGCCTTGGAGGCATCTAGGATGGACCATGATACAGTGGAAATGTGGATTGTAGTCAGACCAATCAGTTTTCCAGATCTTTTTTCGGAAGAAATGGAGACCCTGTGCTTCGAACCAAAGACTTAATGGACCATCCAGTCTAAAAGCCAGGCTCTGTCATGGTATGGGGCGGTGTCAGGGCCCTTTACGCTTCTGTGATGGCAGCATTAATGCAGAAAAGTACACTGAGATAAGAGAGCACCTTGAAGATGACCTCTGCTCCATGTGTACTAACAAATTAAATTTAGTTGACCAGACAAAATATATCAAATATATTGGGTTCTTCCTGTCTGCAATCAAAGTAAATGTATGGGAGTCTGTGTTTTTCTATTATCATGTTGTTTCATCACGTGTGGGCATGACTAAAACGGACATTTAAAAGGAAAATATTATAGAATTCTTAAGAAAAAGGCATTCAGGCATATGGAGCATCACATCAATAGCATTTATTTTATTGTGACGCGCAACGGACAGCTAACAAATAATATTTTTTTTAGTTTTTTAGGTAGTTTTTAGCTATATTTTTATTATATTTTTATTATATTATGTAAATTATATGCCCTAAATTTGCATTTGCGTCGCTGTGCAAGACACTAATTAATCATAAAATGGGTTTTACCCTTAATTATGTGAATTGTTTATACATGTAAGTTCCTGGCGTCAGAAATGGCACCCATTGGGTGGATTGGCTCATACGGTCTCATGCAAAAGTTTAGGCACCCCTGTCGGATGACGTTTTGTTAATCCGTCTTTTCCGGGGGCAAAGTGAATGGAAGATCAATAAAAGACGTGATAGGCAGCAGGAAGAAGGGCGGAAGCTCTCGGTGGGGAAATTAGGAATTAATTAATGAAAAGGGGCAAAGCAGAACTCTGATGCAAGTTTAGGACTGTAGAGCTTCGGTTAAAACACGCTGGATAGCTGCCATGGAAAGAAACTCGGCTGTCCCAGCTGTTTGGCCAGACAGTTGTTTTTACAGTTTGCAACCTTTTGTTTCTGAGGAGACAGTTTAGAGACAGTTGTGTAATCAGTAGCCTTCTTCTGCAACTTCTTACGGTCTTAAGTTGCTGTAGATTTTGGGTCACACGGCCCAAGAGATGTCTGTAACTGACTTTGTGTCTGTGTTTGTGTTTCTGTGTGTGTGTTTCTGTGTGTGTGTTTCTGTGTCTGTGTTTCTGTGTGTTTGTGTGTGTGTGTGTGTGTGTGTGTTTCTGTGTCTCTGTCTGTCTCTGTGCGCGTGTCTCTCTGTGCGCGTGTGTCTGTCTCTGTGCGCGTGTGATTGTCTGTGATTGTCTCTGCGTGTCTGTGATTGTCTCTGCGTGTCTGTGATTGTCTCTGCGTCTCTGTGTGCGCGCGTCTCTGTGTGCGCGTGTGTGATTGTCCCTGTCTGTGTGTCTCTTTGTGTCTCTCTGTCTTTGTGTCTCTCTGTCTTTGTGTCTCTCTGTCTGTATGTCTGTCTGCGTGTCTGTCTGTGTGTTTCTGTGTCTCTTTCTGTGCGCCTGTCTGTCTGTGATTGTCTGTGCGCACGTCTCTGTGTGTGCGTGTGTGATTGTCCCTGCATGTGTCCCTGTCTGTGTGTCTCTTTGTCTCTCTCTGTCTCTTTGTCTCTCTGTCTCTCTGTCTGTGTGTCTGTAGGCAGAACTGGCTGCTTATCACCAGCGCCTTGGCTGCGATCTTGCTGACCAGTCTCCTTGGAAACCTGATCCTAGCTTGTGGAAAATGTCGAGGGCGCCTGCAGCAGGAGTACTCCTACCTTCCCCTGCGTGAAGTGAACGGGGTGAGGGACAGCCCTTCGAGAACGAGGACACAGCCAAGCAAAGGCCTGTTTCATGCAGACTTCTCCGATTCAGAAGAGTCCTTCTGATCAAAGTCAGTGTGTGATTGTTTGTGTTTTACCTGTGTGTATTAATCTTCAGCACATGACTGATGAGGAAGCTTTTCTAAGGGCAGAGGTGTGTGTGAGGCCTCTGCAGTGACACTCGGATTCATTCGTGCACCAGAGAAAGAGAAGTTCCTCTTTGTGTCGCCGGTCGCCGAGTTCACAGAGCTTCCCCACACTTAACATCCAGACCAAGCTTATTTCCCTTTCACACACTTGGCAAAGGAGTAAACGTGAGCCCAGTTTTATAAGAGTCATTAGAGTCAGGCAGAAAGACGGGCCGATTTACCAACTCAAATCCAAGTCCAAGTACTGGTTCATTTGTGGTTCATCTGGTTCATACAGACCTTGACTGAATTGGTAAATAATCATCTGTATAAATCGAGATTCACCTAGAACAAATGATGGGTCCGATCCCTTGTGGGTCAGATCCTTTGTGGGTGAGACACAAGTTGCTCCACAGATGGAGAACTCAATAGTTTGTTTGTGTGTGTATATGTCTTATGAATCGTCTGGCATGTGAGTGTCATGTGGGTCGACTGACGTGTGGATAGGTTGTGTTTTGGGCGCTTTTTGGTTCAGCTCTTGTTTTTGTACGCTTTTTGGGATCAGCTCATCTTTTGGGACACTTTTTGGGATCAGCTCATGTTTTGGGACGCTTTTCGATCAGCTCATTTTTTGGGATCAGCTCATGTTTTGGGACACTTTTTGGGATCAGCTCATGTTTTGGGACGCTTTTGGATCAGCTCATTTTTTGGGATCAGCTCACGTTTTGGGACACGTTTTGGGATCAGCTCATGTTTTGGGGTGAGCTCATGGTTTGGGACCCTTTTTGGGATCAGCTCATGTTTTGGGGTGAGCTCATGGTTTGGGACGCTTTTTGGGGTCAGCTTATGTCATTTAGGTGACTCTCTGGTTTGCTTGTATGTCACTGGTCGGGTCCTGTGTAGATATCTTACAGGCCTGATCACATGGACATGGTCTTACTGGTTTGCTTGTGTATGGATGTCTCATGGACCTGGACATATGTGGACGTCTTGGAGGGACCGGATTCAGGAAAGTGTCTTGTTATGCAAAGTTATTCTTCATATAACCACTAAAGACCTATTCTAAGTGGTATTCCTAAAAACATCATGTTCTAAAATGTTTTATCCAAACAGATTGTTTTGTAAATAAGGCCTCCATACTTTCAATTATAAAAGCATAAAAGCCTTTTAAATGATATTTTGTGTTTCTGCCGTCACTCCACCATTATCATATTGTGCATGGATGATTTTTTTTTTTCACTGTAATCTTTTTCATGTAAATTTTTTTAGTGGGTTGAAATAAATAACAGAAATAAGAGTAGATACAAATTCAACATTTATCATACAGTACTGGGTGATTCAAAAGTCACAGGACACATCTCAAAGGCCTCGTTGTTGAGGTTTCTTGGTCGGGAGCGGTTCTTCAGACGATCACAGAACAGTCCCGGTTTCTCTGAATTTGGCTATGATGGATGTAACAGCGCTGTGTGAAATTGGTGATCTTTCTGGGTGTCGGTTGTTGAAGTCTGTTGCTATGATCAGGCAGCTGCGATCACCGAACATCAGAATCATCAATTCCATCTTTCCTCTTTGTGTTGATAACTTTTTAACCACAACAGATATTGCCGATCTCAATCAATTTCAAAGACAATTCTGATAATTCTGACAATACGCTTACATGGCCAAATTCCTATTGTAAAAGCTTGGTCTTGATCCAATATGGTGGCTTTCAAGATGGTCCTCATGTTCAGGACCCTCACCCATTACATGCTGGGGTATTCAGATATTCCATTTTCTTCTGAAATAAAAGGGTGTCCTGTGACTTTTGACTTACCCTGTATAATGTAAGCTGTAAAAGGCAACATCCTACATAAGAAAACAATTCAAATCTTTTTAAGATTGTCCTGGCAAGCTGCCACAGTTGGGTCCCTGAGCAAGGCCCTTAACCCACCATTGCTTGGATTATAAGACTGTATTAATTGTAAGTCATTCTGGATAAGGGCGTCTGCTAAATAAGATAACTGTAAGTAAATCTTAAATAAGGTAAGATAATATTTGAACGCTTCTTAAGTTTTAAGTTAAACAATTTTTTTACTGAGCTTTTGTGAGTCCGGTCCCTGATCTGAATGTCGTACTTTTTTGGCTCATCGTTTGTTTTATTTTGACCCGCTTGTGTTTAGTCTTCCATAACGTTCCAGGGTAAAGTTTCTCATTAGAGAGGCTGTCAGTCTATCATGCAGGACTAAAACAGGTAATAATAACCACACAAATCCTTTTTTTTTGTTTTATCAAGCTAAAACAACTTGGTGTTCATACAACCTAAAAAGAATTATGTTTCATATTTAATATACAAGTAAGTTTTAGACTTATTGATGAGTCCAGATGAGACTGGACATGTCTTCCTGTGATAGAAGTGTGACTGCATGCCTGGACTTGTCTTTAATATATAAACATTCGACTGTGACCTTCATCACCTCTGATGTGCTTTGATTTCTCAGTACTGCTCAGTTTGGTTTAGATCGACTTGACATCCCAGAGGGTTGAATATTAACCAGGCTTATGTAACACTTTAACAGTAATGCTGTTGCTCTGTGAGATTCTTGCTTTGTGTCGTGTGTGTGTGTGTGTGTGTGTGTGTGTGTGTGTGTGTGTGTGTGTGTGTGTGTGTGTGTGTGTGTGTGTGTGTGTGTCTTGTGAACACAAACCCAGCCCTCAATCGGGCAGCCAATGGAGGAACACACATGTACATGTGAACATATTAATATTCATTAATATTAATTATACACTGCAAATGAGGGGATATTTCAAAATGAATATGATAATCTGATCCTGTCCATGTTCCATCACTGTCAGTGTGTTTTAGCACTCTTGGGTGACCATACACCCTACTGAACTATCAATATGGGGGCACTCTGGTCCAGTTTAACATGCTTCTGTTCACCCCCATTAATATATCACTTAGTACTCAATCACCATAATTGAGTTTGCATCTCATTTCCATAATCAAACAACTTCCTTTGACTTTTGATTTGTTTTTCTGATGATTTTGTTTAAAGAAATAAAATTGAATGTTTGTATTTTAATCGCTCCATATTCATTTGGAAATGTCCCCTCATTGTTGTGAGCAGTGCATATTTAGATTCATATTCAAAGTCAAAGTTAGATTCATCTCCATAGCGCTTTTTATAATGGAGCATTGTCTCAAAGCAGCTTTATCGTGTTCGATTATTTTCTATTATCTAAGCCCAAAGCTTTAACCGAGCAAACTTGGGACGAGAATGGAAAGGAAAAGCTCCCTAAACGTTAAAAGGAAGAAACCTTGGGAGGACCAAGACTTGGTCAATTGAAAAATGGACCTGACCATCCTGGGCAGCTTAAGTGATGTATGTAAGAATTAAACTGTTTTATCTAATTAATATGTTTATAGTAAGTTAAAATAATCAGAAGCTAAATAAAATCACAGCAAGAAGGTCCTGAGTTCAATCCCAGGGTGGAGCGACCTGGGTCCTTCCAGTGTCTGTGTGGGTTTACTCCCGGTACTCTGGTTTTCTCCCACAGTCCAAAGACATGCGTGTTAGGTTAATTGCTGTCTCTAAATTGGCATTGACTTGTGTGTGTGTGTGTCTTTGACGACAGTCGATGCGACATGTCGGTCAAAGTATTCCCTTGTTGCGTCTTTGTGGGTATGAGGGGACCTCAAGCGGGACTTGAACCGTGAGGAAAGAAGAAAAATGTATAAAAACATGTATACTCATATTTTAGGGAAAATGTAATATTATGAAGAACAGAATCGAGAATATGAAACTATAGCATATAAGGCAAATATGTAATAATAAGTCAAGGTCAAATTTACTTATGTAACACTTTTTACAATGGAGCATTGTCTCAAAGCAGCTTTATAATATTATATTATCTTAAAAGTTCATACCCAAATTGAGCAAGCCTTGGGGAAACATTGGAAAGGAAAAACTCCCTGAATATAGAAATTGAAAGAATTAAGTTGTAGTAATAGTAAAATTAAAAGCATACAATAATGATATAAAAATGAAATAAGCACAACAATTAAAGGAGGGAGTCATTTGGATGCCGGTAAATTAATTAGAAAGTTTAAACGTTGTGTTTTTCGCTCTCCATTTGATTTTTTTTACTGTTGACCAGTCCCCATTCTGCACCTCATGAAGCAGCTCCTGTATTTTTAGTTTGCCTCTCCACCGGAAACTTTTTTATTACTGCGAACTAGACTGAGGAAAAATATTATGTTTTTGTTTCTACTTTGCTTTGCTCTCTGTTGTTCCCTCTCCTCCCTCAAAGCCATTTAACATATTTAGAAAATGTTCAGGTTTGGATACATTTAATAAGCTAATTAAATTATATTAATTAAACAAATAAATTAATTACTAATAATAAATTATGTTTACGTAAAAGCTTAAACTTGTGGTGGAATCGGGTAGATTAAACTAAATGAAATGATGGTGTTGAGGCTAAAAAAATAGGTTTTCAGTTATTTTATGATACAGTGAACCTGTGCTTTTTTTCTTTTCTACTTCTACTTTATTTGTATTTTCCTGTGAGCGCAAAGAATGTTTTTCTCACTTTAACAAGGTTTTGTCCATCTTCTAAATTTTTCACTGTGAGACAAGTTTAAGCAGGCGACAAAACTTAAAAAAAAAAAACAGTGTGTAGTTTTTTTATCGTATTATAATAAGAACCCTATTGCCCTTTGTTCACTGAAATACTTTTTTTAAACAGATTAGTGTTCTAAACTTTGCACATTATTCATTCTGATTGAGCTACTAAAATTAGATTATTCCCCAGCTGGATGTAAGCAGTGGTTTAATTATTTAGTATTTTCTAAGCTAAGAATTGGTAGTTTTCTGCTTTCTTAAGCTTATTTCCTGCATTTGAAGCGTTGAATAAAACCATCCAACCAGGTTTCGAGCATAAAAACATTTGCTCTCATGACCTTTTATCTTATATTATCTCTCATGCGCTGCGATCGCTCTGTTTTGTTTATATCGACTTGGCCCTTTCCATTTTTGTTTCCATGGGTAAATATTTACCATGCTCATGTAATAGCAGGTGGTCACATGCTCACCTGGTGGCAGCAGCTGGACTGTGAATCCGATGTGTACCTGTATTGGGACTGCGGTAGCCTAGAGGTTAAGGTACTGGACTCTGGACCTAAAAGAACCTGATGGTCCTGGGTTCAAATCCCACCTTTGTCAAGCTGTCACAGTTGGGTCCTTAAGCAAGACCCTTAACCCACCACTGTTTGAATTGTAAGATGGATAAGGGCGTCTGCTAAATACTGTAAATGTATTGGCATTTTTTGTCTTTTTGCATTAGGAGATAGGAGTCTTGATGTGTAAATTCATGCCGTAGCTTTTTCCGTAGATTTTGTGGACACGAGACACAAGAGTTTGCATGGACTTTGACCAGAACTCGTTCTGTATTTAGATTTTAATCGAGCAGGGTAATGGGTCAGTGGTTGGTTTGTTCACTGCTCAGTTGTGTGGAGTCACTGGGGACAGTTTCTTCTAAGCACACTGCTAACAAAAATAGGAAGATTAAATTATGGGATATTTCATTTTGAAGTATCTATTAATTTTTGTCAGCAGTATATTTACTGTGAACATGTTAACAAGCAATGGGAGGGGGTGTTAGTGGAGCAGCTTACAAATGCAAGAATGATCGTGAAATGTATTTTCGTCTTGATGTTTACCTTGACGACTCATAAGTGTCTTAATAAGAGAACACATTGTGCCTTAACTTGTACAAACAATTGTACATTTCATGTTTTTATTATCTACAAGAATTAATTATTTATAATCATTAGAGGCTGAAAATGTAGGCGAACCCTTGTAAATTGCGCTACCCGTTTGTTGGCGACTTTGTTGTATCATCGTGTCGCCGCTTCCATAAAGCATCAGGGCGTTTAATCTGGGTACTTTGGTTTCCTCCCAAACTCCAAAGACAAACGTTGGATTAACTGATTATAATAAATTGTGAGTTACGAATAGTCATTGAAGCCAAATGCTGGGTCTGATTTATTTCTATTGAGTTTTTTAGATTGGAGCATTCTCTCGTAACAGCTTTACAGTTTTATATAATTTAATTCAAATTTATTTGTATAGCGCTTTTTACAGTGGAGCATTGTCTCAAAGCAGCTTTATAGTCTTAGATTACCTTAAAAGGCCAATCCCAAATTGAGCAAACCTAGGGCAGGAAAGAAAAAAACTCCCTAAACAAGTTTCAAAAATGGACCGACCTTCTCTGATGGCTTAGATGAAATGAAAACTAATTTATATAATCAAATAAGTGAGGTAATACAGTAGATTCTGGTTAATGGGACCACATCGGGACGTGATCGTTTTTGTCCTAATAACCGGCTGGTCTGATTAAACAAACATGCCCTATGTTACAATACGGGACGTGCTATGTAACATATTAAATGTTTATTAAACCTTTATTGT
>JAVSBV010064454.1:0-10476 GCA_033117975.1 Parotocinclus spilosoma
TCTTTATTTTTCAGCACTTTTTAATTTCTCGAGGACGATGTGGAATCAATACAAGGAAGGAGGAAGAAATAAAAATACATTGTTATTTCAAAAATGTATTTAACCTACAATAAATTAAAGTGAATCTGGAAAAAAAATTTAATGAGCAGAAGAAAACCGTACGGCTCTCCACCGAAGGGTGGAAAAAGATTTTTAAAAATTAAAGAAAAATTCTTTTATTTTAACCATTGGTGCTGCGGCGGATCCGAGAAATACCAAAAAAAATTGTACAATTTTTTTGCATTCTTCAAATATGATCGTCGGAGCAAGAAATAAAAAAAGTCTGGCCTAATGGTGATTTTTCTTTTTACATGTCAGTAACTGTAGATCAAAAGGGATCGAAACAAATCAGGAAAAAACTTTTATTTGTTTTATTTTATTTGTTTTATTTTATTAATCTATTAAGCAGTAAATTCATATATATTTTAATGTATATATGTATATATATTATATCTGTTTTATAGCTTTGTCAACGTTCTGTATAAAAATATATAATTTATGACAATCCTACATCTTAATTAATTAATATTCTGTATGTAACATTATTCTCTCATTTATTATTATTATTATTATTATTATTATTATTATTATTATTAGTATTGTTGTTTTGTTTATTTATTTATCTATTTTTATATCCATTTTTAGTTATTTGGCTATTTATCCTTTCCTCTTTATTTTTTTATTTTTTTATTTGTGTTGTATGTACATAGTTGATTGTTGTTTTGTGATTTTGCTGTAAAATGTTTAAAAGCAATAAAATAAAATAAAACTAATTTAAGCCCTGATTTTAAGTATTTTTTTTTTTTAGAATATTTCCTTTTGGTTTATCTTTGTCTCCTTTCTCTTTCTTTTCCCTTTTATTTTGTTTTTCTGCTTTTTTTTTTTTTAATTACTTTTACTTTTTATTACTTCGGTCATCTGTTTTGCTTCTTCTTTTACTTTTTGTTTCTATCATTTTTTTCTTTTGTTTTCTCTTTATTTTTCCCTTCTTTCTGGTCATTGCTTTGTCTTTATTAAAGTTTTCTTTGTTGACCTTTTTGTCCGGTATTTCTCTTTACTTCTTATAGTTTCTTCTCTTCTTTTTCTTTTTAAAATATTCGTTATTTTTCGACCCTTTTCCTTTCGATTTCTTTCTGTTTTATCGCTTTGTATCACTTTCTTTGCTTGTTTCTTCTTTTTTTTTTTTTTTTTTACCTTTCTGCCTATTTTCCTTTACATGTTTTATCTTGTTTTTATTTTCAGTTTTTAAATTTCAGCCACCAGTTTTTTTAAGCAACAAGTGACAGGGATTAAACGGTGCCCATTGCCCCCCGTGGTGCCACCCCTGGATTTGGCCCCGCCCCATCACTCTCAGTCTCAGTTTAAAATTCTTAAATCCAAAGCACCTCTCGGTCGGTTCTTCTCTTTTAACCAAAACACTTACCCAGCCCTGCCCACTCCTAACCATTTTCGTGTTTTTTGGTTTGTTTGTTTGGTTTTTTTGTGCTCCATTAAATGTGACTTTAAAAAGTCTGAAGAAATCCTTCCCTCGGTTCGGCTTATCGACTGTACTCTGGTCGTAAAAGGACACGTTTTAACATTTCAACATTTCCGAGTGAGCACTAAAGGCCCTGCCTGCCTATTGAACTGATCTTATCGCGCTCACATATTGAATTTCGGGTGGGAGTAAGGAACCCGGACGCCCCTTCACACCGAACAGAATAGAAAAGGAAAAAAGGAACCATCGAATCCTTATCAGGGCCGGACAGACAACTTGACTTTCGTCTGCATTATTCAGGTTAGCTCTTAACCAACACTCCTCCTGATGAGCCCCCCGACTCGGCCCGGATCGACTCGAACCCTGCCAGCCTACAAATTAATCCCGTCTCTAACGGCCTCTGGAAATCCCATGCAAACAAATCCGAAAAGTAGGTTAATGGTTCCAGCTGCAGGCGGGACGCACGAGCTGCTGTACAAGGTCGTTCGAGCTTAGTAGGCCAACGTAGGAGTTCTATACACGGTCCAACACGCAGGCGGGCGTGAGCACGGGGGCCCAGGGGGGGGTCGGGGTGGTCTGGGGGGGTCCAGGGTGGTCTGGGGTCGTCTGGGGGGGGTCCAGGGTGGTCCAGGGGTGGTCTGGGGTGGTCTGGGGGGGGTCCAGGGTGGTCTGGGGGGGTCCGGGGTGGTCTTGGGGGGGGTCCAGGGTGGTCCGTGGATGGTCTGGGGTGGTCCGGGGGGATCCGAGGTGGTCTGGGGTGGTCCTTGGGCACTGAGCTTGTTTTTCTATTTTATTTTCCTTTATCTTACTCGTTTTTCCCTTTTCTTTTAAATACTTGCGTTTCTTTTTTTAATTTGATTCATTTTTATTTATTTTCTTGTTTTCTTTTTAGCTTCAGGGATTTTTTTAATATGTCATTGTTTCATTTTAAACATTTCCTTTTACTTCTTTAATGTATTTATTTAATTTTTATCTTTTCTTTTACTTTTTTTTTTACTTTTTTTTTTTTACTTTTACTGACCAGTTGTAATTCTTCCATTTATTAATTTTTTTATTTTGTCCTTTTATTTTCCTTCATCATACGGTCTGTGTTTTTTTTTTTTTTCTGCCTCTTTTAAATATTTACTTTTTTATAATAATAAATTTTCTTTCTTTATCAGTGCATTTGTTTCGTTTAAATATATTTATGAGCTTACTTTTTAAACGCCTCTCTTTCCTTTTCCTTATCAACTCTTTTTTTTCTGTCTTTCTTTTTTTGCTCACTTTTTACCTTTTGCAATTCCTCCTTTTTATTCTGTTTGTGTTTTTCTTTGATTCCTTTCATTTTACTCTCTGTTCTGTCTGTTTTTTGTCTGCAGTTTGTTTTCATTTGCACCTTTCTTTAAAATTCCTTGGAAAAAAAATGTACCTCCTTCCTTTATTTATGTAGGTTATTCGTTTTCACTTTGCTTTTATTTCTTTTTATTACTGTTCTTCTTTTTTCAATCGTTTTTTTTTTTTTTTTTACAAACTCGATTAACCTTGAGGCGGCTGGGCCACAACAGCAGAATGGCAACCCCAGGATCTGCTCAAGGAACCCGTTTTATTTCAAATAATCCAACCTTTGAATATAACAATCAAATTTTTTCCTTTTTATTCGCCTTATTTGTGTTATTCTGCTATTTATATAATAATAATAATAATAATAATAATAATAAACAACAATATTCAGGTGATTTTACGTGGCGATTCGGATCACTTTTACTCCTAAACGTAACGTCACCCTTATGTTTTCTTCTTTTCCATCTTGCATGATCATAAAAAAATTTTTTTTAAAGTTTTCATCCGACCTCGGTCTCAGCCACTGCTTGGCTCGGAGTCTGAGAATGATGAAGGTGACTAATTAGATTAAAGCCGTGCCGTTTCTATTTGTGGAAGGAAGATCTTACCTGCTATAACTGCAGTCAGATAAATCACCATGGAAATCTGCATCTGCATCCAAGCTACAAACATCATGATAAACATCATCGGATCCACAGAGAGCCCCAAACTACAAACGAGACCTACAAACATAACCAAATCCCATCAGGTCAGAGACACAGAGTCACAGAGCCACCCTAGACATCAACATCTGCCCCGTCCAGGACAAATCCTCCTGCTGTTAAACAAAACGTCCCATCGGGATTAGAGATCGTTAATCATTCGGCCCGGGCGACTCTCCAGGGTCACGTGTTCATCACCGCCCAATGAGAGGTTAACCCTGGCACTGTAACGATGGTCAGGCAAGTGTTTTGCCTCCAATTTGAGTTTGCATGGACGAACAAATCCAGGTCATTGAGGATTCGTTTCATCTCGGCTTCATTAACGCTGGAATCCTTTCTTCCAGAAGCATTTCGTTTTTCTACAAAGCATCCGTTCTTGCATTTCAGGCCTGAGACACATTCAGGGTGGAAGCAGAAATGGTGCAAGAATAGGAGTAACTCCAGTTTGTTCCTCAAAGATGTTCCTCAAAGAAAGAAGGGAAGGGATTTCCAATCGATATTACTCCCTCTACAGACCATAATATCGCTAAACCATTCCGAATCTGGAGGAATTTCAGTCCTAAAAACTAAACTGAACAGGGGGGGATCTCTCTCCCCTCCCTCAGAACCGTCGTTCATCCGTATCTGATCGGAGCACATGGGTAAGATATTAGTTTATCCAACCTTTATCAAGCTCTACAATACAGAGTTACGTTCAGACATACCACTTAAAACTTTACTGTACAAAAAACAAGCCTCGCCCTGTTATAGCCACGCCCACAAGCTCCGCCCACTCCTCTGGGCTGATGGACCGTGACCCAATGGAAACGGGGATTGTGCCCAGAACAATCAGAATTACCTCAGTCAGTTTCCAGACAAGCTATTATATATATAAATATATATAAATTTGAATGTTTCGAGGTCTTATTTGTCTTATTTAGTGCGTTTTATCATTTCCGTTAATTAATTTATTCTCCCGGCCTTTCAGCAGCTCAGTGAGCGTTTAATAGCCTATCATAAGCTGTCATCTGCTCTGAAATCCAAGTGTCACACTGACAATAAGAAGTGTTTTTTTTAAGAAAATGTGTGCTCACTGATTTGTGAAATCCCGCGTTTGGCGCCAGAATTGGGGAGCTCTGATAGAATGGCACGTGACTGCCCCCTTTTGGTGGTCATCACTCTATCCGTGACATTTTGTACTAGGGGACGTGGTTCAAAATGTTTTATTTTTTCGGCTTTTCAGACCTTTTTTGGGGGGGGTCTGGGGGGGACTGGTCAACTGGACTTCTTCAGACGAACCAGTTTACCTCAAACCCCTTTTAGATGTTCGGTGGGCTCACCTATACCTGTGTGTTTTTGTGAGATGTCACTCGCCAAGGACAGGGTGCAAGGCGAGAACCAAGTCTGGACACGCTGGCTGCCTACTGGAGGTATCCAAAAGTATCTGGACACAACACACCGAACAGAGCATTGACTTCGAACAGAATCGACTGCTACAAACTTTAAAACGACACGGCACATGTGCTGCATTATTATTAGACTCTGTGCTCCTAACCCATAAGTAACTACATTTTCTGTTTTCTCTCCGACCTGATGTTTCGGTACCAGTTCCAGCACCACATATTTAGATGTTTCTCCACCTCAGCATCACTCTACTGGTCTCCATCAACAGAAACCAGTCCCAATTTAGTTATTAGGAGTTGATGTGCCTTTTATTGTTTACATTTTTATTATTTTCTTATACAACTTAACTACTTCAGGTAACATCTAGGCCACCCATGGAGGACAGGTCCCTTTTTGAGTCTTGGTTCCTCCCGGGGTTTCTTTCCTTGCCACTGTCGCCCCAGGCTTGCTCCATTTGGGATTGGCCTTATAAAAAGCTCTACAGAAATAAATTTGACTTGACTTAAAATGGGTAAATTACCATTTTGAACTGTTATTACAATACATTTAAGTTTGTGATATGAATGCTGGTGACGATCGGGTGTCTACATACTTTTGGCTTCCTCACTTCACCTTCCCCGTCGGAAACAGGCTGAGAAGATGAGCCCAGACGTCCCTGTCTCCGTCCACAGCTTCCATCGTCCTGAGCATCTTTGAGATAAAATCCCTCCAGCGGTCTCTGGGCCTGCCTTGGGGCGTTGCCACCTAAAAGAGGAACCTGCCTGAAAAACAAAGAAGTGAGACGCCACCTCAATGGGCTCCACCAGACTCAGGAACTCCTCGCTCCTGCCACGGAGAGTTCCGTGACCTCCGACTTTGGGGTGCTGATTTAATTTAAGAGAACGAGTGCTTGCCTGTGATGTATCGGACGCCTTTTTGGGGAGATTCATCTCCATAAAATCGAAGGTCAGCGCCAGCGAGGAGACGTTTGGACTCCGCGAGGCCTCGTCAATCGTCTGTCAGCTACAACACTCCGTCCCCCGGACGTCTGACGTCTCTGGTGTCGCCTCTGGATGTTTGATAAGTGTCACACGGACCCGCCTGGGACCTGGAGTAAAATGTGAGGAATAGACGAGGCGCCGTCGTCCCCTGTGGCTACCCTATTCAAACAATGCCTCGGTGCAAACAATAACTGATTGGCAGCCAGGAAGATGCCACAAAGATGCCAGTCAGGCGTAGCTGAAAGAAGCCTGTGATGTGATGCGAGAGATTTGTATTTTGAACGTTAAAAGCCAGCGCCAGAAGGAAACGGTTCTGCGCGCCGGATTAATTAATTTCCTCTATTCACAATCGCTCATTAAAGTTCCGACAGACCAAGTTGCAAATCGCCCGGGCACGGAGCCAGAGCTCGCCCACGTGGTTCGGAACGACGGGCCAAAGGGCGAGTTGGCCGCGTAAAGCGAGAAGGTCGGGAGGAACGGGACTGCGTTTATTATTCAGAACATGTCTTGCCGTTCTCAGTCGCGCTGACACAGGGCCAGGAAACGTTCGTTATCCTAATAATAAAACGAATATAAACTTCATGGTGGAGGATTAAGTTTGATGGGGTCTGAACCATCCATCACTGGTACTTCACTTAAGAGTTTGGAAGACGAGGGAGATTTCCTTTCTAAGGAGCTCGGAAAAATAAAAATGGCTGGATGAGGGTTACGAAACCATCTCTGAAGATCTTGTGGACCAATGTCCAAGACGGAGAAACCCAAGTGTGGCTGGCAATAAAGCTGGCGACCGGGCAGATATTCAGATCGCTGAGTTGTTAGTGTCCCTCGTATCACCCCAGCAGTTTGGGCAGTCGGTCAAGATTAAAGCGTCACCAAGAGTTCCCCATACTCAAACCCGACCGTCCTCAGATCCCTGGGTTCATCACTAAAGACGATTCGGTTCCAGTCCAGGTTTCTCGTTCATGACACCACTGGCTGGTCAATGGCAGGACGCAAAAGGGGTGCCGTGACAACAAATTTCCTTCCGCTAAAACCCCTGGAAATGGTGCCAGGAATTTGGATGGCAAAACTGTTAAAGCTGCCTGTGCTTATCGGTGGATTAACCAATCCATAAAACTACCGCTCCCAACGGGTTTGTCAGAACAGCCCAGATAGAACAGAACCGACCGTCCTTCTAATCTCAGTCCAGTGATGCCCCCCTCCAAAATCTGTCAGTTTAGGGGCGTCATACGTTCTTTCGCCAAGAGGTACGCTACCCAAACCCAAAAGCAGCCTCTGAGAGCCTTTTTATAGGGCAGCACTATATGGGAAGCACTTTCACGCCCTCTTGTGGTAAGGTTTAGTCAGAACACGCGTACTATCACGTACGTATCAGAACTCCAGGGTGAGTCTCGCGGCAAAACAACATTTCTATCTGGCTGCTTTAAGTCTGGGCAGCCACGGTAACTTCTAAGCAACTAAAGTTTTATAAACGCTGAATCCTAACCATGTGGCAATTCTCTAATGCCTTATGTAACGATCCGAAGCGACAAGCGAACGAATTAAATAATAAACAGGCGTGCTGGCGAGGAGCCGTACCCGCGGGAGGTTGGTCTGAGGTTTTGGTGAACCGAGGCCCTCACCGCTCAGTCAGAGCCGCTCTGACAGTGATATATGGAGCGGGCCAGGCAGTGCCAGGCTGGAGCTCAGTGTTCTGAGATCCGTGATGAATGGATGTGCCTGTGTGAGCGTGTTGTGGATGTATATCACCTCTGTCGCTGCGAGACAAGAAGATAAGTTAAAGCCAAGCTCCAGTGCCTCACCAAATACGAGGAAAAGTCTGAGCAAGGTCAGAAAATCGCCTCATCAACGCCTAAAACACATCGGCGCCGTTTGTCTCGGGGGAATTTCCTAATCTTTAAAAAAATCACACACGTATTAAGTCAATACGACTGTTGGACTTGTCACAGCACCACAAAGGTCACTTCTTTATAAGGTGTCACTCCCGTTCAGTCTATTCCCAAAAGCAACTGTTGTGCGACTGCAAAAATCGCCCGTGTGCGCAAGTCTGTTGTTGATATGTCAGGACACTTAGCATTTCTCTGTTTGTGTTTGTAAAACCAACTTAAAACTCATACAGCATCCGCTTTTTAAATGTATTCTCGAAATGCTACGACTTTATTCTTTCCATACAAATCTATTCTCTAAACACATAACATATTTTTAAGTCGGTTGTCCTAAAACGCCGACATATCTGCGATAGTTGTGCTTCATAGCTGTGCTTTACGGTTTAAAATGGCGCACGCGTGAACTACATTACCCAGAAGCACAGCGCGGTCACGTGGTGTCAACGGCCAATCAGTTTGAACAAGCTGCAGCTGAATGGCGCTTTATTTAAACTGGACGATAGAAAAAAAAAAAGAAAAAAAAACGCGGGATCGTTATATTAATGGTAAAAGCAAAAGGCAAAGAAGCTTCCCAACGTTAGGAACGAGAGAAAACGATGAGTATTTAGGAATTATGAGAGGAAAAAGAAGGAAAGAAAGCAGAAGGTAGAACCTATGATTAATAGGTGACACTGAACATCAAAACGATGGAGTTTGAAGAACCAAAGTGGGAGAAAGAGTGAGATTTTAGATAAAGTAAGATGAAAATATGACACTTGAAGAGATTATAAAGACTAAAGTGCTTAAACGTGGGAGTTTAAGTCAAGTTTTGAACTTTAAGAGTGTAAAACTGTAAGAGCTTTCCAATGGTGAAAGGAAAATATAATGTAGAACTAAAGAACTATTTTGGTTCAGTACATTTCCCTGCTTGTTGTGGATTCCATTTTGTGTTCTGGATGCCATTTTGTATTGCTGAGTTCCACACACAATCCTAAAAAACACCCATCATACACCATATTGGTGCACAAGAACTCACACTTTCTATAGTACTCAAAAAAGGAAAGGTCCCCTCATTTTTTAGCAGTATATTTAGAGCCATACTCAATTCATGGTGATCATTTTTGCGTGTTGTAAACAATTTGCTGAAAAATTCTGATTTAAAATGTGTGCCTGGTGATATAAGTGCTTTATGTTCATTGGTTAATTTGCACAAAAAAACAAACAAACAAAAAAAAAAAAAAAATATATATATATATATATATATATATATATATATATTCCAGAGCACAGGGTAAATGAGTTTAAAGCCAAGAAGCACAAGACAAAGATTAGAGGTTATTTCTTAGAATATACATACTGATTTTATTTAATTAAGGCCAGACTTTTTTTATTAATCTTTATTTTTCAGCACTTTTCAATTTCTTGAGGACTATGTGGCATCAATACAAGGAAGGAGGAAGAATTAAAAAATATTTTTTTATTTAAAAATAAAATTTATTTAATCTACAATTAAATTAAAGTCAATCTGGAAAAAGAATTAATGTACAGAACAATACCGCTGGCTCTCCACCGGAGGGCGGAAAAAGCTAAAAAAAAAAAAAAATATATATATATATATATATATTTTATTATTATTATTATTATTTCAACCATTAGTTCTGCGGCGGATCTGCGAAATACCAAATTCTTCAAATATGATCGTCATGTCAAAAATATACAAAGCTTATCCGGTGCAAATATGTTTTTTTGTGACAACAAATCTTGTTCTTGGAAGTCGTTTGAGGTGAGGCTTCCTGTGAGTCCTCCATTTTGGCTCTACTGTGGAGAAAACACCAATTTCTCAACCTGAGAACATGCCAAACCTCTTCTCTTTCCTTTCCATCTGAAGAAGAAGATGTAAATCTAGTAGATATCCTCTCCAGTGCTTCCCAAATTCTCACTACAATAAGATACCCAAGGTGATCTGGACCAACATGGATACCTGTTTTCATCTCCAATCCTCTTTGTTTGTCTTCTTGGTGCCACTTAACAATTTAACAAAGCCAAGCAAACTTAGAAAGTCCAGTATGGCCGCAGCTTAATAATGGAGGTGCTTCTTTGCCAGGACCTCCAGTTTAGCTGGTGTCACCCCTAGTGCTCCCAGAGATCAAAACCAGCTGCTCCATGAGAAGTTAGGGTTATCGGTAACAATAATCATCCAATCAAATACTTAAATATTTCTGCATTTGATTCCAAATAGCCACTTGGCTTGGAGACACCTGAGGAAGCCCCATGGAGGAACATTGAGGTTTCCAAACTATCTTGACCCAGGCTGTGTTCCCTAAGAGGAGCCAGATGAGTGGTGGTAAAAAGCTTTGCCATTATTAAGCTCTGAATATTAAATGCACAGCTCACAAAGCTTTAAAATATCCCCTAATTTTTGTGAGCCGTGTAAATGGAATCACTTAAGCGCATCTCGATCAGTGTTTGCTCAGAGCTGGCTCCTGAAACTTGGCAGAGCTTCTGCTCAGATAAACGAGCCACATTTGCTTGGAGGAAGCTGCCAGCACGGTCCTGATCATAAATATATACAGTCGAATCCAGGTAATGGGACCACATCGGAACGCGATTGTTTTGGTCCTAATAACCGGCTGTTCCGATTAAACGAGCATGCCCTATGTTAGAAGACGGGACGTGCTATGTAACATATTAAATGTTTATTAAACCTTTAT
>JAVSBV010064475.1:0-10476 GCA_033117975.1 Parotocinclus spilosoma
TAGTTCAGATATCTCAAGATTTATTTCTTTGACATTCAAATAAGTCTTATAAAAAATTGCTTTTTATTTCCGAAGTGGTGATGGTGCAAAGATTTTAAACAAACACACTTTAGCCTCCTACAATTCAAATAATTTAAATAAGCAGAAATATAAAACAGCAAAGTGTTGTCCTAAGTTCATACCCAGTTTGACTTTTATCTAAATGTATCTCCTTTGTGTGCCAATTGCATGTGAAATGCGTTGTACAAATATCTTCGTCCCAAATCCCTTCAGTTTCTGTTGGGAAAGATATGAGGGAAGACGTGCCTGATATGATTTTTGATTGCACCCTCTGGTGTTCAGAGAATACAACAACGTTATTAGATCTCCTTAAAGAAAAGGATGGCACTACCTATACCTAAACACTTACACGACGCATTTTGTAACGTTACATTCCTGCTTAAGGACCCAAAAATGGCATCGCTGGCATTGAGTTTCCCTTGTGATCCGTAGTACGGTAACTCCTGTGACTCCAAAAACAAGTAGTAGGCAGTTATAAAGTTCTGCTCATTACAGGACCCTATAAACATTGAATTGAATTCAAAAATATAACCCTGGTTCCTGGTTCCAGTTCTGGCAGTGCATCATGGTCGGTTTGTGTGTCACAAGGCTGCTTAATGGTCTGTGTCTGAGCGAGGATTGCTGTTCTGAGCCCTGTGTGAATAAGTGGTGCCCGTCTAGGGCATGCTTTTTCCTGCGCCCATGAAATCCAGGATGGGCTCTGGTTCCCTTGTGACCTCACCTAGCATATAGTGAAAGTTATTTACTTTCTGTTAAAGAAACATGGATCCATATCACACTCAACGTTAAGATTTTGTATGTTTGAACCAAATGGTGAATTTTTCACATCCAGAGGTCGACTAAACCTGCCTAACCATGACTCTCATTCCTTTCAATGATTGTGGAACAGGTGCTGACTTTGTCACCGCACCAATAATGATGCTCATATGATGTAGTGCCGGTTTCACCCTGATCCAGAGCTTAGGGTTTAAGTTCCTTGATGAACAGCCCAGCAGTGGCAGCTTTGGGATTTGCAGTTGGGATTTGAACTCAGACCCCTTAAATTAGCAGTCCCGAACCTTAGCGCTAAACAAACTGTCACCAGGGTGTGTCAGGTGTGTTTACAGTTTGTTTGTTCAGATCAGGACGTTATATTGAAGAATGTGACATGTCATGGATGTGTGTTGTTTTGTTTTATAGGAAGGTGATTATAACAGTGATTATAATTGACATTGTGATTTAGTAATTCATATTCATGTGCGTTAGTGTTTTATAGTAAAAGGCATTGGTACAGATCTTATCTCAACCCCTTTGGCAATCCTGAAAATAGATATTTGTAAGTGTTTTGTTTGACTGATCTTTACCCATGTCTTTAATGATATTAATGTCTGATGTGGGACCTTCAGTTTACTTCAGAATCAAAACGTTTTTATGACCCCGCCTACACGCTTATAGTCATGCAGAATTGTAGTCCCGAGTGAAGACTGCTGCTTGTCCTCATCATGCTCTCTTCTGAAGCAGCTGGCCAATACTCAGTTTCTTCTCTGTCTCCGTATCTCTCTTCAACAGATGAGAACTTTATTCTCAAACACGACAGAGCCTTCCTTTTGTCGATGGCCAACCGGGGCAAAGACACGAATGGCTCGCAGTTTTTCATGTGAGTACAATCTCTTCAGGTGGAGAGAGAGCGTGTGTGTGCGGGTCAAACACCATTTCTGTGCATCACCAGGTTATCCTCCTACCATTTAATGTCACAAGTCAATATTAAATGGTACGTATTCATACGAGTGAATTGTTTAGTCCACGCTGAGTACACCATTCAAGGCAAATCAACACATAGAAAAGCGCTGTGTACTACAGTGTAGTAGGGCTGTCACTTTGTTTATTTTATTTTATAATCATGGTGGCCATGTTAATTATTTTGAGAATATTTTATTGTTTTTCGTGATATCGTTTTGCCCTGAATCCCTCTGTATCGTTTGGCTCAGATTTAATCTTGCCCAGCAGTGTTGTATTAAATTGAATTTAAAATGTACTTTGAATTAAAAATGGGTTTATTGCAATCATATAGCCACATTTTCATAACTTTAAATTTTTTCTATCCATATTTTTTACATCCAAAAGAGGGTGCTTTCAACTGATGCGTGACTTTTAAGACATTTTACCAATGTTCTGAAAACTTCCAATTCTGGAACAAGCATGCACAATAACAAGTTTTAGATATGTAGTATGATATAGTTACATGCCATTGTATCTTCATACCATCATACTTATAATCCTGTGTATTATTATTATTTTTATTTAGCAAAAATTATATATTGCCCCTTTAAATTAAACGAAAAACTTTCTATTCACGTTGCCTTAAGGGTCATTATAATTACCTACAAGTAACGTTTAAGCGTTCCCCTAATTCTGCTCAAGTATAGGTTTCTCTCTCCACCTTGCTTTTGGTTATTGTAAGTTTGTTGTATATCGATTTGAACAATGATTTTAAAAAATAACATTTATAAAGCATGTACAGAAGGAATAAGAACAATCTTTTTGGAATTAGATCAAAAAAGATGATTAGGAGCCTTCATTATTTTCCTTTTTGTTTTTCTTTCATCCTCATACTCATTTCAATCTAGTCCTTGCTGCTTGTCTTCGCACCGTGACAGCCCTAGCCCTTAAATGGTATGCGTGTCTATTGCATTACAACACAAATCAAGCAACTCGATTTCATATCCACCGCCTCATTTTATGTAAACGAACAACACAAGTCTAAATCCCCCCCCCCTGTTTTGGAGGATAATGTCCTGCCCCCTCTGCCCCCCCTCATTAATTTTAAAGACTGCATAGTGTTTGTGTGTGATGCAGGTGATGCAACACGCTCGTCTCTTCTGTCCCTTTCTCAGTGTACATTTTAGAAATATATGACAAAGAAACATGGTCTCCTTTGTTGCCTACAAATTTATTGCAATTTCTCTCTTGCCATTTTTGTGTAAAATTTTCAGAAACTCTAACATCCTGCTCTACCAAGGTAATGTTTCTCTCCAAGGCTGTGCTTCTATCTCCTGACTGTATATCTGCTTGTTCTAGCTAGAATGTGCAATTTGTTTGTTTTTAAAAGTTTGTCCATAATCTCTTCTTTTTCAGGCCAATATTTAAGAGGCGTTCAATAGCCAAGAATTGTTCTGTTAAAAGGGCAAAACAAACAGAAATCTTTTTTTTTAATTTTTTTATTGCATTTGTTATTAGTGTTGTGAGAAACCATGGAACTAAGTGTCTGTACCCTATAGTATGTGGGAGGAACCTTTAAGGAGTTTGGAAATTGAATTAAAACCAGCGTACACTGCACACAGTGCTGGTTGTTTTGAATAATGAGATGTATCTGTTGTATGTGGGCCCTGTTATAGTCATGGCGATTGAAGGTATGCGGTGTGATTTTTATCTCAAGTTGATTTTGGTCTCCCATTTCTCTATCTCTCTTTTCATGTTTGGCTGGTGTGGCTCAATGGCCTTGAAACAGAACTACAAAGACAGCACCGCATCTGGATGGGTAGGACCTTTAAGAACAAAGTAGTTCTTTAAAGTTTGTTCCTATATTACATAGCCTCATGTGTAGCTGTTTAAATGCAGAGTTCATGTTGTGTTCGGGCTGATCATTTCCGGATTTGAAGTCATAAAGAAGATCGAAGGTCTGAAGACTGACTCGGCCAGCAGACCCTACGCTGATGTCCGAGTGATCGACTGCGGTCAGCTGTTTACAAAATCTGCTAATGATGGTAAGAGTGAAGTCTGTCGTTGGAACAAATGACAGCAGTAATAAAATCTTCAGCCGTCCCAGGGAGTAGGAGATGCAAAGACGAGACCTATTTTTTGTATCTTTAATAACAATTCAATTTTATAACAATTTCTCTGTACCCAGAAAAGGTATAAAAGGTTTATTCCAGGTGGCTGATGCTGATGTTCTGTGTGTTAAAAGGCCTTATGGCAAAGCTGTCTCACTCCCTTAAAGTACAGAATCCTAAAAATGTAAATATGTGGAAGAAGCTCATTTCAGCACAATGTGTTTGGTAACCTGTCTCCCTCTCTTTCTCTCTTTCTGGCTTTCTATTTTTATCTCTCTGGCCCTCTCTCTCTCTCTCTTTTTCTCTCTTATTGTCTCACTCTTTCTCTTTCTCCCTAGTCTCTCCACCTTACAAAGTACAGAATCCTAAAAATGTAAATATGTGGAAGAAGCTCATTTCAGCACAATGTGTTTGGTAGCCTGTCTCTCTCTCTCTTTCTCTCTTATTGTCTCACTCTTTCTCTTTTTCTCTCTCGGTCTCTTTTTTTTCTTTGTCTCTCTTTTTCCATTTCTGTCTTTCCACCTTACAAACTACAGAATCCTTAAAATGTATAGGTATTAAAAAAAACTCATTTCAGCACAATATGCTTGTTAGCCTGGCTCTTTGTCTCTCTGTTTCTCTCTCTCTCTCTCTCTCTCTCTCTCTCTCTGTGTACTTGTAATTAAATAATCAAGTAAGGTACAATCACAGTATATTTAAAGGATTCATAAGGGTTTACTACTCACTACTCGTTTCTTTCTTTATCAAAATGCACATTAATAGTAATTTGTTCTACATGCTGTAAATCAAAAGTATCTACTGTTCGTAGTCATAAGCTCACAACATTGTTAAACAATTTCTCTTGTCCCGATAATACAGTGTAGAACTAAAGAAAGTCAACAAACAATGTGTTTTGTTTTATGCATTGTTTGTTTAGGGTTTAATCTCTGTACCCTGTTCATATTCTGCAGTGCTCGAAGGCAAGAAGAGGAAGGCTTTTCATTCTGAAGGGGACTCTGAGAGTTGTTCAGAGTCTCAGTATTCCTCGCTGGAATCTGGAGAGGAATCTGACGAGAGGTATAAACGCAGGAGGAAGAAGACTTACAAGAGCAAGCGTTCAAAGAGGAGAAGGAAAGAAGCAGGGAGGAAAGAAGGGCGAAGCCAAGTGGGGTGAGGGAATTTTGACTATATGGACAGTGGTGCTTTCGTATACATTTGATCAGGTGCTATGGCATCGTCAGAAATTAGAATGGCTGATGACTGACGGCATCACTTGGGAGCTCTTTATCTGAAGTGCCTTCCCTGATTTGCTCGCACCTTTTCTAATACACTGCTCACAAAAATTAGGGGGTATTTCAAAACGAATATGAGGAGGGTTGGGCAATCTGATCCTGTCCATACCCTTTCAATCTTTGATGACCATACACTCTACGGAACAGTCAGTGTGGGGGCACTCTGGTCCAGTTTGACATGCTTATGTTAAATTCACCCCGTGAATATATCACTTTCTCTTAACCATGATTGAGTTTGCATCTCATTTGCATAATCAAGCAACTTTCTTTTGCTTTTCTGGTGATCTTGTTTAAAAAATGCATTTAAATGCTGCTTTTTTAAAATTGCTTCATATTCATTTTTAAATATCCCCAATTTTTGTGAGCAGTTTGTACATTGGTTAGAATCCCAGCACAGGCTCTACTTGTGTGGAATTAGTTTTTCCTATGTCGGGGGCGGCACGGGGGCTCGGTGGGTAGCACCACTGTCTCACAGCAAGAAGGTTCTGGGTTCAATCCCAGGGTGGAGCAGCCTGGGTCCTTTCTATGTGGATTCATAGTCCAAAGACATGCATGCTGAGACAATTGATAACACAAAATTGGCATTGACTTGAGTGTGTGTGTGTGTGTGTGTGTGTGTGTGTGAGACTAGTCTTTATGTAAACCTGTGTGTGTTGCTGAAATGGCCACTGATGCTGATAGCGACATTAAATAATCCAAATAAACACTCAATCCCATGTCTGCATGAGTTTCTACAAACATTCCAAAGCCACATCAGGTCAATTGGGACCTATAAAGTGTCACTGAGTATGTTCGGGTGTGCACGCACTCTGGGCAGGGTTGGTTCCTGCCCAGTACCCTGTGCCCACATGAGGTATTGAAAGCGAACACTGTGTTATGATTATGGTTATTTAAGTGTTTTCACGATCGAGTCCACTCATTTTCACGCTGCCCTTTTGCAGCCCTGCTGAACAACTGATACCAGAGGAAGAGGATGGACAGAAAGAACAGAACGTGAAGCGAGAGAAACCCAAAGTTCGACCAGAGGAGATCCCTCCTGTGCCAGAAAACCGCTTCCTGCTGCGCCGAGACATGCCAGTGCAGGAAGAGACAACTGATGTGTAAGTGACATAAGGAAGGAGACAGTCTGATCAAACTGTTGAGCCGTGTGTAGAATAACCTGTCAAATGTGCTTAGGTCTTTAATTAGAAACGTCTGTCTCTTTTTCTTTAGTACACAAGAGACGGCCATAGCCCCAAATGACCCCAAGCCAGCTGTCACAAAATCTGGTCGGAAGCTTAAAGGCCGTGGCACCATGGTATGACCTCTAACGTTACACAGTGATAATAATACTGTTCTATAGACAGGGAAAGAATAAAGGCTTTTATTATTGTTGTGCTTCTACCAGCATGTGCACTAGATCCGTTATAAAATATACCTACTTTGTCCTGAGTATGTTCTTTTTTTATTATTTCCCAGTGCTGTTGACTGGAAACAAGGTAATTCGAGCCATCTAAACTATGTGATGAAACTGAAAAAATAATCAAAATAAAAGCTCCGTCAATGTTCACTGCAGAGATACCACACTCCACCTCGATCAAAGTCCCGGTCCGAGTCTGAGGAGGAGAGAGGAAGCAGTGAGACTCCTCCACACTGGAAAGAGGAGATGCAGAGAACGAAGACTTATCAGCCTCCCAACATGGAGAAGTGGAGCAAAGGAGAAAGGTGAGACCACCTTGTATAAAGATGTGCGATTAGGTTAAGCTTTTGTTTAAGCATTGTATTAATAATGATGCAGTAAAAACTCTTGTTATTCAAATGTACCCTACCCTTTTCTGTTATCCTCAAATACTTGTATTCAACTATTCTACCCCCCTTCCTCTGTGTGAAAAAAAAATAGTTAAATACTCTTTCAATTGATATAAAAAAGGTTATTGAAGTTATTCAGCGTTCAGATCATCATACTACAAAACCTTTTAGTGCCTCTTGTCACTGGCAAGACTGAGGGTGTGTCTGAAATCACGTATAGGGGTGTCTATGTAATCAGTGAATGAGATAACAAGTGGACAAATTCAGACACACCCTGAAGCTAGGGCATGTGCATGAGGGTTTTGGTGAAGTTGGATACAAACAATAAATAAGCATTCAAATTCAGAGGTTTCACTGTATCAAAAAACTAAATTGATGGTTTTTTGGTTTTATTGTCAGGTTTTAAATGTTTTTTTAATCTATTTTCTTTATTCGTTATAGCTTGATAATGGTTTTAATGGCAGTGGAGGCTGATATAGATCATGCTATAACAGGAAATTGAATTTGGGTACAGTATTCCTAGTTTAACCTTTTACATTATGTCAACAAAATGTAGCAGACAGCTTTTTGAATAGTGACGTGCAATTATAATAACTCTATCATAACCCTGATTGAACTAATAATGCCATTTAATGTAATAATTGTTTATCAGGTGGGATGACAGAAGTGTCAGTCCCAGGTCCCGGTCCCAGTCCCAGTCCCGAGAACACTCGTCAGAGCAGGCTTCAGATCAGTCCGTTCAGCCTCACCGACACAAGAAAGAGAAGAAAAAAAGCAAACGCAAGAAGTCGTCCAAAAAACGGAAACATTTAAAGAAACATAAGAAAAACAAATTCAGGGAGTCCTCGCTTTCTGAGGGCGAGGTCTCCGTGTCATATGGCAGAAGGACAAAAGTCTCCATCCATCTTGAGAGGAGATCTTATTCACGCTCACGCTCCCCTTCTACGTCACGTCCGTCCCGCAGAACGTACAGATCAGGGTCGAATAGGAGACGGTCTTCATCCCAGTCATCTAAGAAATCGCAGTCTTTCTCTAGGTCAAGGGACAGAACCTATTCCAGAAGTCTGTCTAGATCTGACAGTAGATCTAGATCCTTCTCAAGGTCCAGGTCAGGAAGTAGGTCAGGTTCTTGCTCTAGCTCTAGATACAGGTCAAGATCCAGAAGCAGGTCTAGGACAAGGTCTAGGCACAGGTCCCGATCCCCATATTACAGCAAAAGACAAACATCAAGATCTCCTAGAAGAGCAAAACGTAATGAGGGCAGCACACGAAAGGATAACGATTCGTTACTTGCTGCTGCTCCTCAAGCCGTTCAAACCAAAGCTCCTACATCAGCACCTTCAGAAAGTGTTTCTGTTCTGCCTCTAAGTGACAGCCCACCACCTTCTCGATGGAAACCAGGACAAAAACCTTGGAAACCATCTTATGTTCGGATCCAAGAGATTAAGGCTAAAACGAACCCTTCTAAGGCTCTCGCGGTCCAAACACCTTTGGAGAGGGGACTGCCGTCCAGTGCTCAGGGTCTGCGAGAGAAACTAACATCTCATAAGAGCCCCAATAATGTCAAGCAAGCTGGTGGTTCCATGCAAAGAGGTTCATCCAGGAGTCGATCGTCTAGCCGGTCAAGGAGTAGGAGTCGCTCTAGTTATCGATCCGTGTCGCCTGGTCAGTACAGCAGGTCTTCAACCTCGTCCTTCTCCAGCAGATCAGACTCTTATTCACACAGAAGGAGGTACTCGGAAAAGAAGGTGAAACACAATTCTAGTCCTCACAGAAGAAACGAAAAGAGGACCAAGAATGTAACGCACGCTCATGCCAAACATGATGCATCTTCGTCCCATTCGGATGATGAAACTGACAGCACACAAAGTTCCACCCGTGGACACAACGGACCGGAGGTACGTGGAAACACGGCTGATTCTGTATCATATCACAGCACGGAAATGACGGCAGAAGATCGTAGTCCAAACAAAACCAACAGTAAACCGTATCTGGCATCTGGAATGGAGAGTGACAATGACCATCTGAGCAGACTGACACCTGCTGACAAGACCGTGAAAGTGGATGAACCTTCAACAATGAAAAAGCTGAAAATTTTGGCCCGTTGCTGGGACTCCGAGAGCGACGCCGAAATTCCAGAAGAAAAGGCCTTAGCCGGTGCAGCTAAGCACGTGTCAGACAAAGAAGAGGGTGAAGCCAGCACGGAATCTGAAAATGAGGAGCCCGCAGGCGTTTTCAACCAACCGGATCAGCTTTCTAAGAGATCAGATGAAGCACAAAGTAACAAGGATCACTCTGATTACGTCAAGGCTCCAAAGGCCAAGAGCAAGAAGTCTAAGCGGAAGCACAAGCACAAGAGAAGAAACTCCAACAGGTCTGGCTCGCGACGATTGAAGGCCAAAACAAAAAGGTCCAAGAAGAAAAATCAAAAACCAAAGGAGGTGTTCCACTGGCAGCCTCCGTTAGAGTTTGGTGAGGAAGGGGAGGAGGATGAGTCGTTTGCTCAGATGAAAAATACTGAGCCTGGGCCTACAAAACTAGCAGATGGTGCACCGTTAAAGTCTGAAGATGTTAAAAATGAGGACGTTCTGAGGATGAATCAAGGTGTCATGAAAAACAGGTCATCTGTGGTCGATTCCCAAAGTGGTGATGATTCTGGGAATGTGAAAATAGACAAACAGATAAAGTTGAACATGAAGGCAGGAAAAAGACCGATCACAAAGAAGCAACCACAGGTCATCTCAGATGAGCCAAAAGCTAACACTGACCTAAACTCTGACCAAGACCTAAAAAATGATCAAGACGATATGGAAATCTGCACCCCGGAGGACAATCCTGAGACCAGCGCAGAACCAGCAGTGGATACCTTGCCTCAAACTAAAGATATCATTAAGAATGGAAGTCCACACCTACTTCAGACAGACGAAAAAACCTCAGAAACAGGTCCTTCAGTTTTAGCCCCGGCCGCTCAACCAGAAGAACCGGCCATGAGCAGCTTTAGCCTGCCAGTTGATAACAAATGGAAACCTTTGAAAGGTATGATTGCGATTCAACCAATCGCTCTGTCTGTTGCTATGAAAATAAACAAGCCACAAGAGCAAACTGAGGGCAAAAGTCAGGGCCTCAAGATTGAGATCAAGAGCAAAAGCAGGGTCCGGCCTGGGTCACTGTTCGATGAGGTGAGGAAGACTGTACGGCTAAACCAACGGCCCAGAAACCAGGACAGTTCAAGTGAAGAGGGATCTCCTGCTGCAACACCGGAACAGCCTGAACCCCATAAGCGCACTCGGAGCAAGTCCCGCTCTGTGTCCAGTCGTGGGTCGAGGCGTAGAGAAAGGTCTCGCTCTTACACCAATTCGAGGAGCAGGTCCAGGAGTTCCAGCTACTCTTACAGGTACATAGGGATTTTAAGCTGCTTTTACATAACTCTCCACATCGGGACGCGATCGTTTTGGTCCTAATAACGGGCTTGTTCGATTAAACGAACATGCCCCATGTTACAAGACGGGACGTGCTATGTAACATATTAAATGTTTATTAAACCTTTA
>JAVSBV010064486.1:0-10476 GCA_033117975.1 Parotocinclus spilosoma
AATAAGCGGCTGGTCCCATTAACCGGAATCGACTGTACACATATTGTAATCATATAATCATCTACATTTAATTAACACTGTTGTAGCCTTCAGTAGTCCACAGGTGGAGGAATGATGTCTATATCTCTGGGAGTGAGTGGAGAAGAAAGCACTATCCCAAACCGCTCTCTCAGTATTTCAGTAAGTTCTTGATCAGAGAGATCTGTTCTGATTTGGGGTGGCTGATCCTGACTGGACAGGTGGCTGACGGTCAGTTTGCGCCCTATGATTGAGATTCTTCCAGTGGGTAAGAACATGGAGCAGAGGGACTTGCAGAAGAAGACGGAGCTGGGGGAACTCTGGTGGTACTCGCACATGGCAGTGAAATCTTCAATCTGACACGGATCTAAGGTGAACTTGTACAGGTCTATCCATTTCTCCTTCTGCTTCATATCTATAAAGAAGCGATCTCCATCTGCTCTGGTTCGGTATACTCCGTGACTCTGGCTTTGGGGGGTTTCCGTCTCGAGGGAAAGTGGGAGCGGAAAACCAGCACCATAGCCCACGTCACAGAGCCACCGGTGTTCGTCCAGAGTCACCATGATGAGGAGGTGATCAAACGGAGGTCCGTACTTTCCGGTGGTCCGGTTCTTGACCTGCGCAGCCAGAAGATCCACCTGGAAGCCGAGCTGTTTTAGGAGCCAGGAGAAGAGCCCGTTGTTTTCGTAACAAAACCCCCCTCTCCGGTTCAGCACAATCTTCTGATAGAACAGCTGGAGGTCCAGCTGGATCTTCTCTCCACAGTGAATACTGAGACCCTCGAAAGGTACAGAGAGTAAATGGTTCAGCTGGAGAAGGCGCAGAGTCGCCAGGGTTGGACGAACTGGAGCAGGACAGCCGATACGTAGTAAATATTTCTCAATCTCCATGTTTAGTAAGTCACAAGAAGTTTTTACGCTTCTGAGCTTTCCTGAGTTTGCATGCAAAGCTTGAACCCAAGCACTTCCTGCTACAAATGACCTCTGGGTTTTTTTTTCACAGCAACGCGTGCTCATTCATATTTATACATAAGGGAAATGTTTGGTAAATAGTTGTTGTTTAGAGTAAACGTTTAGTGCAAATAGCATCTTTTTGTTTTTCACAGTTGGTGTAAATAGTGAGAAACCACTATTTTGGGCTACACCTAATACAAATGCTATTGTGGTATTAACACTGAGTGTACACCTGCAAATTTAATTCACCAGAAACACAGTTATCGATAAAGACATAAAATACAGATTATTATATAAATATCTTTATTGTTAAAATGTGATTAATTGGTGGTTTAATAATAACTTGTTCACTTATGTGCTACAGTTGTTTATACAAAATATCTAAGACACTTTCAACCTCAAATAAGCAAAAAAAACTTTACATAAATAGAAATTTTCTCATTTTTTATCCTGCATATCCCATTAGTCACTGGGTTCAGACAGGGCACCGGACAGGAACAACCCTAGACAGGGCGTCCATTCATTGTAGTTATAAAATAATTTCCAAATCTTATGTTTTGGAGGTACTTGGGAAGCAGGGTTGTGGATTTTTTAGTCATGTAATAATACATAAACTTAAATAAACATTTGGCACAGTGGAGTTGTACCATCTTGCCTGTATGACTGTCTATTTTATGGCAGCCCAGCCCTGTGCCTGGTGGCCCTGGAGTTTAGTCCCTGCACCCTGAGTAAAACAGCTGATCCAGTAACGGTAGATGTGTTGCAATATAACTTTTCTGGGAGCTGCAATGGTTGTACAGCTCATAACGAATAAAGACGAAGTAAATAAAACGTGTAAACAGAATTAAAGGTGCAGAAGGCTGCTAAACCTCTTACCACCAGAGGGCAGCACTGACACAGAGTGTATATCTATAAAAAAAAAGTCACATGATTAAATCAAAGGTTTTTTCTTTAGTTCTCAGATTAAGTCAAACTGGAGATAAACTGGGATTCTGCAGACACTGCTAGCCCGTGGAAGCTGCGAGAACTCAAGGATCATGTGCGGAAAGTACCAATTGTTTATCTGCAGGAAAAATACAACATGTGATGTCAGAAAACAACCAGCAGACGCATTGTTTCATAAACTAAATAATAATAATTATTATTTCCTGCGGCCTGGATATGTGCTCTCTGGGAATACCTGTAGGTGTCAGAGCCCAATTCCCATAAACAATAATTACCTTTTCCAAACAGCGAAGATTTACTGGTTCCCAAAAGCGTCCATTCTTTTATATACCTAAACATGACATTTGTTTTGTCACTGTGATATACTAACACATATTACATCATGTATCCTGCTTTCCATGTGTACATTATATTCAATTACTCATCAAAGTTGAGAGCATTGGTCCACTCGATCAGCTCCTCCACCTCCCAGTCCAGAACGGTCCTGGTCCCGTGATGTTCTATGTTGTACATCATGCCCTGTATGGAGTTCTTCACCAGCATCTCTGTTTCTCTGTGCTCAGTTCGGGCATGCAGCGCTCCTTTATCATACCTGCACATCAGTACCATCACATTTCCTTCCATGGAAGCCATGCCATAACTTATCTCTCTTATATCTCTCAGTCTCTAGATTAGACTACTGCAAATCTGTACCATCAGATCTGAAATGCCTGCCTGCGTTCCAATCTACTCAAGACCTCCCATGTATCCATAGAGTCACATCTCTCTGTAGAAGCCTGAACAAAGGCATCAGCTGGCTAAAACCGGGAAAGAGATTAGAGAACCCTTACAGTCACCAAAGAAATGTGGTCAGAACAAATCTTGAATGACAACGACTGAGAAAACAAAGTCGAAACACTTGACAGCAGAACTCATGGCTATGTTTATGAATAATATATATATAAAATGAAAGTAAGAGTATTTCCATTATTTAGCAGATTCCCTTATCCAAAGCAACTTACAATTAATACAGTCTTACAGTCCAAGCAATGGTGGGTTAAGGGCCTTGCTCAGGGACCCAACTGTAACAGCTTGACACTATGTGGGATTTGAACCCTGGACCTTCTGGTCCATAGTCCAGTGTCTGAAAATATGTTGCTTCAAAATTTCACAGTGTCAACAAATCCCAAAAAAGTTGGGACAAGTAGCAATAAGTAGCTGGAAAAAGGAAACTGAGCATATAACAAACAGCTGGAAGACCAATTAACACTAATTTAGGTCAATTGACAACATGATGTAAAATAGCAAAGACTTTTAAGTTATTATCATCAACCATGCATAACATCATCAAAAAATTCAGAGAATCTGCAACAATCACTGTGCATAAGGGTCAAGGGTTTGTGTTCTACTCTGAATAAAATATTACATGTTGGCATCTCCACATCATTGCATTCAGTTTTTATTCAAAATTTGTTTAGTGTCCCAACTTTTTTGAAATTCGGTTTGTACATTTACATTTGGCAGGAGCTTTTATCCAGAGCCACTAACAACCCATCCAGTTTTCTAAGGTTCCATCCAATGATTGGAAGGTACCCAAGGGCCTTGCTCAGTCCACCGATACTGGGAGCTTGGCAGCGTCTGGATTTAAACCCTAGAACTTCTGCTTGTTCGTTACTGTAACCGATGAGCCATGACAGTTCATTTGCAGACATTAGTGCATGTTTTGCTATGCAAATTATTCAGTCAACTCTACATGTCCATCAATGGCACCACTTTCTCTTCACATATTATTTGGGTAGGCGTGTGCGGTGCTTTGGACTATATAAGGTGCGGCAGATTTACTCATATTTTGACACACCTGACCGTTACTGTTAAGCTGAGAAAGGTCTACAGCAATACCGCTGCCTAAAGTCTGTCCAGTGCTGGTCTTATGGTTTTTTGATGAACTGAGTAGACGGTCACTTTGTGCATAATATCAGATCTGGGTTTGTATATTGACAGCTCTTCGAAAGTAGAGCCTACAGCGTAGAAAAATGTAAAATCAGTCAAAGTTGGACCAAAATGGAAAAGGCTAATAATGAATGCTTACATTTACTTTGACTTTCATTTAATTGCAGGAAGTACAAACCCAGGATATTTCATGTTTTTTTCTCGTCAACTTGTTGATTTGTTATCAACCATCCATTCCTGCATTTCAGACCTGCAACACATTCCATAAGAATAGTATTTTGTGGAATTGTATGTCTAGTAATGAGGTAAAGCGACAAAACAATGATGTGAGTGCAAACACGTGATGTGAACAGGTGATTGTAATCAAGATTTGGTTCAAGAGCGGCACCTTTGAGGAGCAAAGATGGGCGGAGGATCTTCAGTTTGTCAACAAATGTGGGAGGAAATGATTGAAATGTTTTCAATGTTCCTCAAAGAAAGATTGGAAAGATTGAAAGTCCTAACTTTGTTATGATCAGGCGTTGTATTAAGCTAGCGTGTTAGCTTGCATACAGCCATGCAGGCTTCTCTTTTACTCACATTTTTTTCATCCATTCAAGCTTCCTGGTCTTCTTTTTCCTCTCGAAATCTTGTCGTCGAATGAGTTTGCAGTGCTGGAATTTAGTCTTTTTGGTGGTCGTGTCTTGAGTTATTGGATCTTGGTTGAAGGAAATCTGTCAAGAGACCAAATACCAACAAAACTATCATTAATCACGCGGAATCATCTTACAGTGCCCTGATTACTGAGATTACACTGTAATATCATTCTGTGTACTGTAAAGCTTCTTTTATTTGGTGTCTACATAAACTTGATTCTCCAGTGCAAACTAAATACGACTACACTTGCAATTTCGAATTAATCTCCTGTCGTAACTAGGAGCAAAATTCCCAGTTCTGGTAGCAGACCTTGTCAAACAGCAGCCTCCAGCCATTATTCTCCACCCGGCAGTACCAACCAGAATGATCATCAGGAACCAGGGGCTGTCTGTTATGGATCTGCAGTGACACAGCTCTCTTCTGCCCAGCATGGGTGTAGTCTCTTGGGCTGCTGGCACAGAGGTCCACTACTGGACGGTGTGTGAAGATTTTGTAATAGACGTTTGGAGGAAAGTCTGTCTGGAATTCAGGAATAATGATTAATCAGCTATGTGTCGGGGATGCATCTTAGTGTCACTAATCAATTTATTGTAGAAGTGGTTATTTAAAATAAATGAACTAACAAATAATGGTTCACAATCCCTTACTGACTGAAATGCAGTACATTTACATATACATCACTGTGTGTGTATACATTCAATAAATAATCCTTTTTATAACTGGATATCTGCAGTTATCTCAATATTCAAGTCACCATGTAAAGTGAATACTTTGATGTCTTGTTATCGGAGAATAAGGCCAGACTTTTTTAATTGTTTGTTCCTCGGATGTCCCTGCTTAAGGATCTACTGAGGAGGGAGGAAAAAAATGAATCTTTATTTTTCAGCACTTTTCAGTTTCTCGAGGACTATGTGGATTCAATACAAGGAAGGGGGAAGAAATAAAAATATTTTTTGATTTAAAAATAACATTTATTTAATCTACAATTAAATTAAGGTGAGTTTGGAAAAAAAATTAATGTACAGAACAATATCGTTGGCTCTCCAACGGAGGGAAGAAAAAGCTAAAAAATTTTTTATTTATTATTATTATTTTTAATTTCAACCATTAGTGCTGCGGCAGATCAGAGAAAAAAAACAAAAAAAAAAATATAGATTTTTTTGTATTCTTCAAATATGATCGTCGGCGGATCCGCGAAACGTATGGTCTACGTAAAAAAAAGTATGGCCTAAAATATAATAAAGACAGCTGGATTTTAATCAGTAATCAGATTTCTCAGTGCATACATAACCTTAGTCGGATTTCAAACCTTTTAGCTACATCACCCTCATAGTTCCAGTGCAAAACAAACATGCCTGGGCTGACTGACTACATTCAGGGCATGTGGTAAATGAATGTTTCAACAAAGTGGAAAGTAAAAACGTTTGATGATAGTAAACACCAGGACTCACTCCACCCAGTCTGAATCGTATGTAGACACCTGCTGCGGCATCCAGCATACATGCCTACGACACAACAAACCACAGTACGTTCAAAACTCAGAGCTCACGGTCAGTGTCATAAAAATGGGAGATACACCAATTAGCCCAGTAACAATGTTTAGGTGTTACATAACAAACGAATATGAATGACCAGTGTATCCTGGTGGATCCCCGGACCGATCTCCCTTGTCTGAGCACAGCCAATTATGTCTTCATGACATGCAAATTGCGTCCAAAAATGTTCAAAACTGGATGCTGATACAGTTTGGCTTCCCACACAATCCAGTGATGTTTTTGCCAGGTCTAATAACTTCATTAATTCATTTAAATATGCCCACATTTTATGTTTAACAGCATCCAGGTCTGTCCACTGCTCGTGTTGAGTTTGCATGTTCTCCTTGTGCCTGAAGTGATTTCTTCCTAGACGGATTGACGATCCGTCTAGGGTTGGTTCCCCCCTTGTGGCCCATGCTGCCGGTTGGACCCTTGTCTATCACAATTCTAAATTGAATTAAGTGAATATGAAAATGAGTGTATTTAGGCGTTGTGTACTACATCACAGATTTGTTAGCCTAGATTCCAGTGGTGTCTTCTGGCTGAATCAGGCAACATGCAGACACAGCCGACTGTTCTGAGGGAGGGGCTCAATCCTCTGGAGCTACAGCTTGGTCAGACTTACCCCTGCAGTGTGTTGCCAAGGATAGGAGTCGGTTCTAGAAGAATTACCTCTCTTGGGTTAATATATTTCATGAGAAGTCTGGGATCTCCTTGATGCCGAAAGCTGATGAGTGTCTTCAAGTATTTAAAAAAAGTAACATCCTAATAAGACAGTAACATGCACACACAAGTGTGAGTTCACCGAGAACGCACTTGAAAATAATGACATGCATAATGTACGTGTGTAACGTGCACTAACAACGTGCTTCCTCCATATACGTTGGATAACTCTTGCTGCCTGGTCACGCAGGCTCTCCTGCATGGACATCTCCATCTCCACACCCTGCCTACTGACTATTAGAAATTATAATTACATTTTTAATTAGATCATGATTTAAAAAGGAGCATCTATACGCTACAGTGGCAAATGTTTAGTGTGAGCTCTCCTTACATTTGAGCAATGTCAATGTCATCATGGAGATGCTGCAGCAGTCTGAAGAAGTTAGATCAGGAAGCACCTGGAAACTATTTATATGTTATATATGGTCATTATACCACTGCTCAAACAACAAATCAAATGGAGACCCAAAACCTTTGCACGTCCTGTGATGGGCTGCCCCGTCCAAGAGTGGTCCCCGCTTTGTACCCTGTTCTGCTGAATAGTACTGTGTGACTGAGTGCCACCAATTTACACCAAACTGTATCCACTCTGCAGCACGGGGGCTTAGTGGGTAGCACCGCTGTCTCACAGCCAGAAGGTCCAGGGTTCAATCCCAGGGTGAAGCTGACTGGGTCCTCCCGGTGTCTGTGTGGGTTTACTCTGGGTACTCCGGTTTCCTCCCACATTCCAAAGACATGCATGTTAGATTAATTGGTATCTCTAAAGTGCCCCTTAGTCTGTGTGTGTGTGTGTGTGCCCCACGATGGATTGGCTCCGTATCTAGCCTTGTTCCTGCCCTTGCGCCTAGAGTTGCCGGGTGGGCACTGGCTGGCCTGCGCCCCCATGTGGATTAAGCTGAAGATCATTAATGAATAAATCCATTTTTCTTTTTTGATCTGATTCAGACAAAGTTTATGCTGTAAACATTTTTTTTTAAACGAAGATCTTCAGCTCAGCTGCGTGCAGAACCACAGTGATAACCATAAGGGCGTCCATATAGTTTTAGTATAGTCCAACATTCAGACCTTTGACACCAGCAATATATTAATAAATGAAATCAGTGCATTCCAACTTCATACTGAACAGAAATAGCAGATAAACCTGAAACATAATCTTATCATATCATCTCAGCATTCATTTAGACATACTGAGTTTATACTTCCACATACCTGCTGAACAGATACGTTTATGTTTACTTTCCCTTCTCCGTCTTCATGCCTAAATGGGGATGGCATTAACATTAAAATACAAATAAAAACAAAAAACAAGCATATTACGAGATTTATTACATCATTAGTGCAGCAGTACATTCTACGTAGCATTGCTAAACTTCATTTAAAAAGCTTTAAAAAATAGAAAATATTAACAAAAAATATTATAAGACTATACAATTTGAACGTTAAATTAGTAGAAATATATTGTATTATATATATATATATATATTGTATCGCTATTTACGGCACAACCCAGCAGCACAAATTCAGGTTCAAACAGACGTGTACTCTCCAATACATCTATAAAAATGTGGCCTTCAGTACGAAAAAATTATATAATCATTAAAGATCTTGCTACCTGGATGGGAAAGACACCTGAAAAATCCCCCACGAAGCAACAGGAGTTAAGCTGGAAGGTCTTGTAACTTGTGCATATGAAAACTCATTCCGTTCATGCCATGAAACGAATAAGATTAGTGCTTATACAGCATCGTCATGCGTTCACGTCTAACCTAACGAGAAGTCACCAAAGCAACAACCACCAACAAGCTGGCCACTATTGTTCAGGTTCTCTTCTGAGCGCTGAATCACGTGTCATTAAGAGTCACGACAACACAGACCGACGTGCATCAGGTACGCGGCTCATTTTTGTTCTCAGGCAGGCTGCATAAATGACATTCAGAACAACTAAGCTACTGCACAGACCTGTCCACCACTCCTTCCCCCACAGGCTGAGCACAGGATGATGGAAAAGGGTGTGTACCTTTAACCCTGGCTACACGCTAAAACCTTCACTTTGACTTTCAGTGGCGTGACAGTCTAATGATTTACCGAGCCAAAAAAAAACCTCCCTCATTAATCACTGCTATGTTTTTAGAGGACATACTGCAGTATTGTCATACCAACTTTAAAATATCCAAATATAGCAGTCTTATCTTCATGATTTAACCTAGTCAGATACTGGATGGGCGGCAGGTTTATTACTATGGTTTATGACGACTGAACGGGTTGTTTAAAAAAAACGTTTGGATATAGTCCTACATATTTTAATCACGAAATGTCTTTGATATACGGCTCCCAACAACGAGGGGACATTTCAAAATGATTATGAAGTGGGTGAAAAAGACGCTTGTGATTTGATTAGATCATTAGTAGAGCAAATGAAAAGTCAAAGAAAGTTGTGTAATTATGCAAATGAGATGCAAACTGATGTATTCATTGGTGAATTTGACAGGAGCATGTCAAACTGGACCAGAGTGCCCCCACATTGTGTTCAGTAGGGTGTATGGTCACCCAAGAGGGCCAAAACACCCTGACAGTGATGGGGCATGGACTGGATCAGATTATCCAGCGGTTCTTGCAGGATCCTCTTCATATTCATTTTAAAATAGCCCCTTGTTTTTGTGAGCAGTCTATATTGAGAAAATGCTGAACCTCAGACGTGTCAGGATTAAACATCAAACAGCATTAATTTGTCAAATTTGGTGCCTTAGATTAGACAGAATAGTACAACAGAAAATCAAGTCAAATTTATTTCTGTAAAGCTTTTTACAACGGAGCATCGTCTCAAAGCAGCTTTACAATCTTATATTATCCGACAAGGCCAATTCCAAATTGAGCAAACCTAGGGCGACAGTGGCAAGGAAAATCCCTGAAAGTAGAAGGAAGAAACCTTGGGAGGACCAAGACTCAAAAAGGGACCTGACCTCCATGGGCCTAGATGTTAATTAAATAAATACTTAAAGGTATGTTAAAGTAATAGTAAAATTAATTAAATAATAATATTTAACTTAGTAATAAAATAAGTAACAAAACAGATTTTAAAACAAAATTGATTTCTAAATCAGTCCTCGGTGGGAGGTCCGTGGAGGCACATCGATGTTCCTCCACCTCAGCATCACTCTACTGGTCTTCATCAAGAGAACCCAGTCCCACCAGAGTGCAGGAACTCCCTCCATCATTTAGTTATTAGGAGACGATGTGCCTCCAGGAACTTCCCGCTGAGGACTCTTTTTAAAATCTATTATATCTTATTTTTTATTACTAATTAAAATTTTATTATGGATTGAAATTAGATTATTGACTTAATTTGTAGTCATTTTTTCTTAATAAACATTTAGACCACTCATGGAGGTCGCTTCCCTTTTTAAGTCTCGGTTCTCCTAAGGTTTCTTCCTACTACTCTATATAATTTTATGTGGACTGTGGTGGCCTAGCGGTTAAGGTACTGGACTCTGGACCTTAAGGTCCTGGGTTCAAATCCCACCTCTGCCAAGCTGCCATAGTTGGGCCTTTAAGCAAGGCCCATAACCCACCATTGCTTGAATTGTAAGAATATATCAGTTGTAAGTCGCTCTGGATAAGATCATCTGCTAAATTCCATAAATGTAAATATACTTTTAGGGGGTTTTTCCTTTCCACTGTCGCCCTAGGTTTGCTCAATTTGGGATTGGCCTTTTAAGATAATATAAGATTGTAAAGCT
>JAVSBV010064497.1:0-10475 GCA_033117975.1 Parotocinclus spilosoma
TTGATTACGGCCATCCTCAACTCACCACAAAATCTAGTGACATTCTGGCAGAACCTGAAATCACCTGAATGATGTAGAGAAGTAAAACAACAGGTTTTCTTTTTCCATGGGATGTTTATTTAGGCCTTTGTATTTAAAGTGACACTGGATGTTTTCCCATCATCGTATTGTGTAGTTCATTAAGGCTCAGCATGTCTTGCATTATTTAACACTTATATTATATTCATATCTCAACACATCAGTTTGGTTTGGTTTGGTTTTATTTAACTTCTCTATTGGCATCAGTGACTATTTCAGCAATTTACTCAAGGTTATATCAATAAACAAGTTTACATCTAGACTAGTCATATACTGTACATACATTCAAGTCAATGTCAATTTAGAGTAATAAAGTAACCTAACATGCATGTCTTTGGTCTGTGGGAGGAAACCAGAGTAATCCAACGCAGACAAGGTGAGGACAATCTCAGGCTGCTCCACCCTGGGATCGAGCCCAGGACCTTCTTGCTGTGAGGGAGCGGTGCCACCCACCGTTTTATGTATTAGAGGGTATTAGAGAAGTGAACAGTCACCTAGTAGTCAAGCTGTTAGAATCATTATGGACAGATGACTGGGTCACAGCATCTCTTAAATCGACAGTACTTATGAGGCACCTACTGATGAGTAGTGATGAGTACCTACCGACAGTGGTACGAGGAAGAACAGAACATGAACCAGTAATATGGTTTTCATTCACAATAGCAATGAATCCTATCCTGTCTGGCCAAAGAACCTGACCTGTCAAAAAACAGTTTAAATTCTGTTTATGAGAAGAATGTGTCAGAACACACGGTGATCTCTGCTAAGTATGGAACTACATAGCCATGGAAGGGTCCGGGTGCTAACCATGCTAACCGATATCTACCATCGGAAAGCACTACAGTGTGCATGGGGAGTGTCAGAACTGAACCATTGCATAATAGAAGGTTGTCTAGTTTAAGGAGTGCCATTGTGTTTTACGGTCAAGCACAAGTGTGCTATTTTCCTGAGGGAGTGACGCAACCAGGGGTGTGCTGTGAAAATGTTTGATTAACAACCGAGCGAGACAATGCTGATAGTTTTTTAAATTTATTTAGAGACTCAGTACAAGTTCATTTAAATGGAGAATATAATAAATCAATTATGACTTGATTAAGTCATAAATTGATCTGTAAACATTGCATACACCTTTGGCTTTGCTTTTTGTTGCATCGATGTAGTTTGTTTAGCTCTGCTATTTCAGCAGAACTCACTTGTATTATCAGAGACATGCAGTCAGGAGAGGCCATTGAGGCAGTGTTGTATTTCAATAAATAATCAATAAGAAATCAATAAAATATGAAATTAGCATTTTTAAAAATAATACTTTTTCACGATTCACGATTTCTGTATGATTCTGATATTTTTTTGGTCAAAACTGCATATTTGTGTAGTTCCCTGCAAGGTTATCAAGCAGTCCCATCAAAACAGAACTAAGAGCGGAGAATAAGCGCATAATTCGGACTATTTGCTGTTGGTATATACAGTTTTTTTTTTCATATCACCGCCTTCCACATTCTAGGTAATTCATTTAGACGTGCTGCTAGCGATAAACTGCAATACATTGTACCAGGAGAGCCAGCCATTGGCTCTGTCCCTATAAGAAGGGCGTGCACATGACATTCCCACTGTTGAATGAGTAAATATCTCAACTTTACTGACAACAAAGGGACAGTGTGGGCACAGATGTGAGCCGTTTGAATTAAATGGGCTCTTCCTTTTACCGTCTCACATTGCTCCAACAAGCATTAACAAAATCACAGGTTACACCAAAACACACTGAAAACCGGGAGATCCATGGCTTAATGTTTAACGTCAGAAGCCGGAATAAAAAATGGAAAATATGTTGGAAAGCTCTATAAGAAGAACCAAAGTTGTTGTAACCAGAGATGTGTAAAGTACTGAAGTACAGTAGTGGATTAGAAGTACTATATCAAAAAGGTGACTTGAGTAGAAGTAGAAGTATTATTTAAACACCATACTTAAGTAGAAGTACTGAAGTATTCAAAAAATGTTGTACTTAAGTATTGCTAGTAGAATTACTGTGAAAATTACTACTCTAGAACTAAAAGAAAAGTAATCAAAAAGTTTCAGTTAAATCAGCTAAATTATTCTAGCATTATATATAAGCGCTAGTTTATTAAGTTAGCTATAGTTAGCTTGATATGCTTTTTCGAATTTGACGGTGAATTTTTGTCCATTATTTCGCAAACTTTCGGGAGGCAGGGTAGGTACCTTATTCTATATGAATTATCTTTTGTTCTGACAAACAAAAACATGGACTGTAAGTAGGGCCAGGGTGGTCGCTTTCATTACCGTCTCCATTATCATTTAAAGTCCAATAATTTGGTGTTAATGGTGGTGTTCCTGGATCATCTTCTTCCATCAGGACAGCAAAAAAAAAAAAAAAAAAAAAAAAAGGCTGAAGGTGCGGTGAACATGCGGTCTTGTTAGTTTGAATCGTCCAATCATAAGCCAGCTTTATCAAACCGGATGATAGAGTTATCTACTACTCTGGCATTTATACTAAGTTTGGTCTGATTCATAACGTTTTTTAAAAAAGTAAAAAGTAACAATTCGGCACATGAAAAATGTATCGGAGTAAAAGTATTATATGTAGTGAAGTAAAAGTAGAAATAGGATAAAAAACTAATACTCCAAAAAAGTAAAAGCACTGTATTTTAGTACTTAAGTAGTTTTACTTCGTTACTATACATCTCTGGTTGTAACAGCTAACGTTGGGGGGGGGGGGGGGACCTTCATAAAAATACATGTTTTGGGTGTCCACAAACCTTTGTCTATACAGTAAACATGCATCAATAGTACAGCATTTCTTCTTAAATGTTTTGTGGTTCTTCTTTAGTTTTTAGAACATCTTATAATTTGTAAACAATTGTTCGGTAAGATGGTTATTAAATGAGTGATATGAACTAAGTCATTAAAAAAAGGTTTTACTTTTACTTTTATTTTAGCAGCAGAACAACTGCTGAAGTTTAGCAACATTTTTGCATGGCACTGATGCACAATGAGCTCTTTATAACAGGATTATTTATACAAGCCAGACAGGTGGAGGCTACTTTTAAAGCACTGATAAGAGCTGAGATTTGAGTGTGAACGTTAGGCGTCATAAACTAAGGGACGTTTTGTTGTTCAAAATGGTTCTGTGGGGAAGCTGTATTGGATGATCTCTTGTGTGTCTTGTCTCACGCCAATATTTCCTCCTAACAACATTTTGGGAACTTTAGCCACTTTTGCTCTACGCTTGTTCACTGGGGTTGTATTTGTGTAATATATACGTTATATATACACATTTAAATATGGCTTGATAGACAATTACTGAAACGTATTTGCATCCTGATCTAGTCACCTTCATTAAAATCCTGAAGATTTCTATAACGCAATTAAATAAATGGCCAGTACAACTGTTTGTGGGATTACTGGGAAATCTGTGGAGAACCTTCATCCAACCATCTGTGGACAGCAGGACTGAGGACATGGGAGGTGTTTTATTCAAACCTTTAAATATTTCTAGGCTAAAGCTCAAGTGACCATAAAATATGCATGCCCCTACAACTAGAACAGTTTGTTAGGCATTTATTATTTATTCATTCATTATCTTACGCTTAATCCACACGGGGTCACTCTGGGCGCAAAAGCAGGAACAACCCTAGACGGGGAGCCAATCCTTCGTAGGGCGCACACACACACACACACACACACAAAATCATGCACACAGCCACACACGAAGGGCCACTTTTAGACACCAATTAACCTAATGTAAGGGGTTGGAAATTCCCCTATGCGCAGATTCTTTTATATTCTTGGGTTTTAGAAACTGGTATTTTCTTAGTGTGGTTTACTTTCTTTTTTTTTCGTTGATTGTGTTTTTTTCTTAATAAACTTCATGTTTTAAAAACGGACAGCTTATAAAAAAAAGGGTACTAAATTACGTAGTGAAGTGGCACCGGGCCGGGGGCGCGCCTTACTAAGAGGAAGATGTTGTTATAGTATTTAATTTAATAGAATTTAATGCTTATGTTTCGTTTGTTACTTAGGATTATTGAGTTACTTGAGTTTGTTTAATGGAGTATATTTTTGTTTATTATTACTCTTATTATTATTATTACTCTTATTATCATAATTACTATTATTATTAATTATTATTCTTATTGTTGTTGTTTTCTTAATTGGATTATTTAATTAATTTATTTGCCTTATATTTTTCTATTTTTCTATATTTTGGTTATAGGGAATTTAGTTAAGATTTGCTTTAGTTTTCCTTCTTTTCTATTTAAATGTTTTCTTGTTTAATTTAGTCGAATGCACTTTAACAATTTATTTAATGGTATAATTGCTATTTGTTTTGTTTTCTATTTATTTAATAAAGAATGCTAGAGCTTGTACACGCTGAACTTTTGTGTCCGCCTCTCTTCTTTAAGGAAACGGATGTTTGTACCGCGCCCAGGTTTCCCCTAGGCCTGAGGCCGGTAACACTAACATGCATGTCTTTGGACTGTGGGAGGAAACGCAGACACGGGGAGGAGATGCAGACTCTACACAGAAAGAACCCAGGACCTTCTTGCTATGAGGCAGCGGTGCGACCCGCCGAGCCAACGTGCTGCCCAGGCATTTATTAAGATCTTTTAGACCAAACACCATTTCATTAACTGCAAGTGATATGGCCACGTTGCATCAGTATGCTCGCATGTCCATATTGAGTCCATATCTGCTTTAAATGTCTGCTTTAAATCTGCTTTTAAAATGTGTTTAAAAGGTAGCCTCAAGTGCAAGTGTTTGGCCCTCAGTGTGCTCCCAGTATGTATTCCAGGAGGTGTGATATGCTGGGTCTATTTTCTTATCTATTATGTTTTATAAAAATCTGGTTCTTTGTGCATTAAAAACAGCTCTACTGTTCATTAACCATAACCACAAAGTCACGTATTGGGTCTGTCCTCAGACTTATATCTTGAGTTTTGTGGGTTTTTTTCTGTGGATCACACATTGATCGACCTGAGCTCTGCAGTCTGTGCCTATTTAATGGAGGATATGCTCTAGTAACCTATTTACCATTGCTTCGGGTATTCTGGATGTTTAACTCTATTGCTATTAATTTATTTAGCAATGCGCTTAAAGTTATTCATGCATTCATTTGACCCTACAGGTCTGTCCATGTTCTCTTTATAGTACTGGTACTAGTTACACCATCCCTTCATCATCCACTTACAGCAATTTTTAAAATCAAAGCACTCGTTTGTTGTAAAAGAAAATATATATCACACATTGACTCATGCCTTCTTCTAAGTTCTTTCTGTTCTTCTTTTTCTCAGAGAATGTTACTTATCAGATGTAGCTAAACTTCCCCTTTACTGGCTGATGACAAGTTGGTTGATATAAACTTGTGTCTGTCATAAATATACCCGCTGATACTGATGCAACGTAAAGTAAAGCTACTAAAAGTAAGTAACTAACAAACTTACATTGTTTACTTACAATATTTACTCAAACCCTGACTGACTGGGTACTCCATAAAATAAACATTGACACTGTGCTGCTTTGGTTCTACAAAGTTTTGGCGGTCTATCTGATATTCAGTTATGTTTTTTTCTTTTGCACAAATTACATAAATTGCACATATTAGCTAAAATATTAATATTCCTCATTTCCATGTTTGAGAATCTTCCAAAATTCCACCCCTAATTCAATTACGCTTATTTACACAGATTTCTGCTCCCTTGAGGCCATGTGCCTTGTTGAGAAGCTGGCAAGAGGTTACTGGCACTTGCACTGGCACCAAACCCCCTAAAATTCTGAATATATTAATTATTCCTTCTTTTATTAACACTGATCATATACTAGTAAAGCTCATAAATATATTAGTGTTGCATATTGGATTCAATAAGCCTTACAGATTTAGTAATGCACTAATTAGGCAGCACTATGTTGACTGATTATATAATGGCAAACAAAATAATTAGCTAAGTAACTAAAACTAATGAATTTTTGAAATGTTTTATATTTGACCAGACTGAACCAGAATACCCTGCCATTCCTGCTGACTTCCATAAGCCATAATTTGGAATATTTTTTACATTTACGTCAAAATATTTTACTTTCACTTCTTTTTCCACATTTTTCCACTTAATTGAACCTAATTCGACTTTATTTTGTTAGTCTAAATGTATTTTACAAACTATTCTTTCTCTCAACTTTTTATTCTTTTTCTCCTACAAAGTCACACCATTTGTAACACATAGCTAAAACACTCTCACCACACAAAATACAATTACTGGATACAAAACTGCATACACAACAAACACACAGTTCAGTTCGGACCTTAAACTAAAACAAAATGAGATTTTCCTGGTCTCGAACTTCAAAGCTTGAAATACAGAGCTCTTTATCTGTACAAAACACACCGTTAAGTCACACCCTAACCCACACACACACACTTCTCCAATATATTTAAGATTATTTTAATGAACTTATCACTACACAATTTTTGTTCTTTTACTTCGGAGCTTAATACAAATTTTGGGAAATCCCAAATGGACCCTCCTGACCAATGCACAGAAATAAGGACGCATACCTGAGTGTCCAGCCCATCTGTGAACTGATATCAGCAGTGCAGATTCTTTATTTCGCTTTTGGATATGAAAAAATTAATATTTTAAAGGCTTGCTTTTGAGGTACGTGTTTTCATGATCATCCACGTCAACGTAAAGTCCTGCTAAGAATAGCAAGACAAAATGTGTGGGGGTGTAGAAGAGAGCGTAACAGACACCCTGTCGGACTCTGTCCCGTTATAAACGACCTGAAGGTTGGTGAGCTTTTTTCAAAGTATAATGAATATTCTGTAGAATCTGTAGACTATTTATATAATCGATCGCCTGTTTGTATACAAGCAATTGTGATTAATTAAATAGTTTGTATACAATAAATATCTGTTAAAGACTGTGAGCTGAAAGTACATTGACTTCTATAAACTTGTATTTTATTTAAGAGGTTTAAGAAACGAACACGGATTCCTTTTACAGTTTATCGATCTCTATTCATCTATTTCACAAGCTTGATCGTTTATATGACGACGTTAAGCTGATCCGCAGTGTTACTGGTGGAATTTTACTTTCATTTTCTTAACAACCCTAGACCCCCTGCACTACACAACTATTTATTTATTTTATTTATTAGATTTATTATAGCACGATTTGTATTTATAGGGTCTGGTGAGCTGTACCACGGTTCACATGTATATATAAACAGAACAGAACATAAATGTGTATAGTTATACCTGAATATATGATTCGGTTTAAGCTGATTTGTTTTCCATACGAAAGCATTATGAGAGTTTTGAGTTGTGGATGCGGCTTAATATTCATTCTGTTATAGCTTGCAAAAAGAGTCGAGAACTTGGGGGATGTGAGAGGAGAGTGCACCCATAACGGTTTAACTGTAAGGAAGCTTTCTTCCTCTCTCTGAGCTCACACAGAAAAACGAACAGGTTTAGATTCCACTCATGCTCACAAATGAAAATATTCAACTCGAATGAACATTAACTATTCATTCATTAGTCGCTCTCTCTGATTGGTTAATCGTAAAGCATACTGTATAATAATAATTACAGTACATTTAATGCTGTCCCTAATTCAGAAAAAGTTCGTTTGTATGCAAAATGCAAGTCAAAATATAATGTTACTTCCTTTTCCTTTGCCTTGTATGTCATTGCAGACTGTATGAACCTGAGATTTCTCATGCTCTTTCATGCCACCTTTATTTAATGCATTAATAAACATCCATTCTTGTATTTCAGGCAACACATTCCAAAATATTGGGAGTTTAGAGCTAGTAATTAATAATAAAACAACTAAATAATGATGTGACTTCAAATGGGTGACATCACCAGGTGATTCTTATCATTATTTTGTACAAAAGCACTGTAGACAAAAGGTTGAGTCTTTGAGGAGCAGAGGGGGGCAGAAGATCTCCAGTTGGTCAACAAATGCATGAGAACATTATTGAAATGTTCAGTAACAATATTATATATTATGTCATTATATCATATTTCATTCCTAACTTTTTCGGATTCAACTCGTTTTGCTTTGTCTTGTTGATGAATGCAATGCATGAACATCCCTGGAAAAGATATCTTTATCTTGAAGGAATTAAATAAATGACCTACCAAGGGCACTGACACAACCCAATACCATGAAAGACCCTGGCTTTTGGACTTGTAGCTGTCTTTGGTCTGGAACACATGGCGTCTACATTGTGTGCTCCAACCTTTTCTGGGAAAACGAAGAGTTTCCCAGCATATATGTTCATTGTTAACATAATATGTGTTTTGTAAATAATATACAGTAATATGCATTTAACTAACTTTCTAATTATAGATGCAAAAACACGTTTTGTAGAATGCACAGATTAGTCTGATGTTCGAGTGTCTGGAACTGTATTAACACTGGCTCATGTTAAGGAATGAGTTACTATACAAATCTTACATTAAAACTAAAATATATCAGACGTTTTGCTTAACCTCTACCATCCCATAGAATTAAAAACACATTTGAACACCCTTCATTTTGCTCGGTCCACTACCTAGTCTCACCAGAGTGAAGTAACTCCCTCCATAATTTAGTTATCAGGAGACGTTCTGCCTTCAATAACTTACCTCTGAGGACTGCTTTTAAAATCTATTTTGTCATGTATTTTCAATTTTATTACTAGTCTAAATGTTATTATTGATTTAAATAATATTATTTACTTAATTTGACTATTACTTTAATATACTTTAAAGTAATTCTTTAATTAACATCTAGGCCAACCATGGAGGACAGGTCCCTTTTCCATGTTATCTCTGCAAGAAATAATTGTGTTTCCAATTAATTTATAATTTATAATTAATAATTAGCAGAAGCAATAATTCACAGCACACCCAGTTCAGTTCGGACCTTAAATTAAAACAAAAAAGAGTCTCCTGGTCTTGAACTTCAAACCTTACATTTTAAAAACAGAGCTCTTTATCTGCACACACACACACACACACACACACACACACACACACACACACACACACACACACACACACACACACACACACACACTTTTAATTTTACTATTACTTGAATATACTTTTAAGTAATTCTTTAATTAACATCTAGGCCACCCATGGAGGACGGGTCCCCTTTTTGAGTCTTGGTTCCTCCCAAGGTTTCTTCCTTCTACTTTCAGGAAGTATTTTCTTTCCACTGTTGCCCTAGGCGTGTTCAATTTGGGATTGGCCTTTTAAGATAACCAAACATCCACGTCATTTAGCAGATGCCCTTATCAAAAGACACTATTAACTGATACAGTTTTACAATCCAAGCCATTGCTAGTTAAGGCTCTTGCTGTTTGACTCACCAGGGGCAGCTTGGCAGAGATGGAACTTGGACTATAGAACTTCTGTTCCATAGTCCAGTACATTAACCATTAGGCTACCCCAGTATTATATGTGCGTACCCCAAAATATTTATTTTAATAGTAAATATTTATTGCAATAATAACAAGTAATGGACAATTATGCAACCAAACGTGGAGCAACTTCAATATGCATAATACTAAGATGGGCACTAAACATATATACAGTATATATAGTATTATAGAGTAGAGTAACACCTACTTAGATTATAGCTCTCGGTCATTTATAATTTCGATTTAGAAACCTAAAATGCAAGTTTTTTAAAAGGTTGAACTGCCATCAGATGTTGAAATGCATAATACAGTAATGTCGTAGCACACACATTTATATCTTTAATTGCACAATAGTTAATGCAGTAAGATGATATGTATTGTATAGGCAAAATCTTCGGTTTACCCAAACAAAGTAAGGTGGTAGCCTTTTACTACTCAAATCCAATTTGGGAGTAGCTGATGGTAGTTGTTTGACGCATGTACTGAATTAAGTCCATATCCAGTCAACAGATGGTTCAACTTTTTTGTTTTGTAATTTATTTCAGCCAAAAACAAATAAACAAAGAAATAAACATATAAAAGTATAATGAAACAGCAGATCAGATTTCCTTCTGGGTTGAAACTTTGCACCTCCTGTCTGTACACCTAAAATCGAAATAAATACATGTTTTATAACTAAATTGAATGCACACGATTCTTATCAGTATTTGCATACGAGTAAACTGGTGGATCAGGAACATTAAAGAAGATTAATGAACCTTATATAAAATTACTTTCAAAACCAGTTTGATGCTATATTCAGATCATGGCTTTTCAAGGGACTTTTTTTGGGTTTTTTTTTCATTTCATGTTTACGTTTACACCTAATGACCATCAAACGAAGGCTGCATTCAAAATCATTCTGTTTTTTGTTTAGATAATGGCCCCCCAGGTCCAGCACAGCTTTAAGAACTGTTTCATCTTGCTGCTGT
>JAVSBV010064518.1:0-10475 GCA_033117975.1 Parotocinclus spilosoma
TGATCATGTCTTTATTAGTGGGCCAACGAAGAAAATCAGCAAGGGATCAAATACTTCTTGGACTCACTGTATGTGTAAATCGCACAATAAAGGTTTAATAAACATTTAATATGTTACATAGCATGTCCCATCTTTTAACATAGGGCATGTTTGTTTAATAGGATCAGCCGGTTATTAGGACCAAAACGATCGCGTCCCGATGCGGTCCGATTAATAGGATTTAACTGTATAACTATTTTTATGTGCCACCTGCTAACTGAGTCACTGAGTAATATGTAGGCTACATATTATTAGCCTACATATTATTTGCTATGACATAGCATTATTCTCTAAATAAATTATGAACTGCCAGATCGGGGCAAAAATAATAATTCAAACATAATACCCCCTATTGGACTATAAATACAGTGAACATGATACTATAAATAGCATGCAGTGTTTAAATATAGTGTAGAAACAGTGAACAGTATTTAATAGTATTAGAAACAAAAGTTAAATGTACAAAATAAATGATTGCTTTGTTTCTGAGCATGTTTAACATGTATGGCCCAGTTCATTATTGATGTGTGTGTTGCTGTGTTTGCTAAGTCTCTGGATATTAAGGAGTACCTTGACATGCGGGACTAAACTGTTGCACAGTCTGGTTGTGAGGGCCGGAGTGTAAACATTGAGTGTGAGAGGAATGTGGTGTCATCCACAATGCTGGTGTCTTTGCTGATGCAGTGTGTGGAGAGTAAATGTCCTTGAAAGAGGGGAGAGAAACACCAACAACCTGATTTAACGTGCGGGTATTAGCGCTGTTCGTTGCCAGGTCGTCTTCATTCGGTCCACGCGTCCGACCATCGGCCCGCTCGCACACTTGCGCACACCTTTACGGTTAGTTGGTTACGTCTCGGGTCTTTTATTGCTGACGGACACGAACGGGGGAAACCCCAGAGGTATTTAGTATTTTAGGGGCATTTTAATGGTCTCCTGTTCAATACTTGTGTGCTCTTGGCACACCTGAGCTTATGCTTTTCCATCATCGGCACCCAGTGAGCCACAATCCACCCGGCTGTTCGCCCTGAATGGGACGCGCCCCAGCTTGGCTTATTCACGGCATACGTGCGCCCGAGCTCACACTCACCCCCTGGCGCTTCCGCGCCTTTTGCGATCTATTTGCATTCGCGTTACTCGTGTACTCGAGTTCATGCTCAGTTTTTGGCGCTTCGACGCCTTCTCCGAGTTATTCGCACTTGTGCTACATGCGCCAAGCTCATATGCTCGCCTTTTGGAGCTTTGGCGTCTTCTGTGATTTATTTGCATGCACTATATGCACGTACGAGCTCATGCTCGCCCTCTGGTGTTTGGACAACCTCTGTGCCTCGCCACTTGGGAGACATCACAAATCGTGGTCTCTGCATGCCTGCCCCATTGGCGCTTCGCCATTTCTTCCTTTTGTTTTTTTTGTGTTTAGGAGCCTTTCGCTCCGCTCTTAGTCCCTGTCACACCCAGGCTCGGCTCGGCGGACCAGACCCGCGCTCACGATCACGCTCAAGCTCACGCACGCGCACGTTCACCGTCACCGTCATACTAACTCCATACACCTGTAGCTCATTCACCTTTCTCATTAGGCACCACATATATTCCCCTCCTTCTCTCACCTTCCTTGCTAAGTCTCTTGGTTTTTTCCCTGAGCTCTAAGCGTTTCCGTATGTTCACTCGATTTCATTACTCACCGTTGCCGACCTTCGTTCTGTTTACCGTTGCCGCCGTTAGCCTAGCCCTTCTGTTATTGTTTGCCGTGCCTTTCCGGATTACCGACTTTGGACTATTTTTGACGCTGATTTTTGCCTGTTGTTTAAAAATAAAGCCTCTCCACCTTAAGCTGCATTTGCCTCCGCTATCTCCAGCACGGTCTGACAACTACAAAGCCACACTTTGTCAAAAATATTCACACAAAAGAGCAATTGGTGTCCTCAGGGTAAATAAGTCATGTGACAACCAAAACGTTAAAAGCAAGTCTTCTTCCTGAAGACAACTAAACTAACTTAAAACAACACAAACAAATGAGCAACATTCATGTCCAGTGTAGAAATAAGCAGGTTATGTAGCTACATGCTACATACTGTATGTGTTGTGTAGGTCTGGATTAACTTAGTAAAGGCAGTCATGATAAATAACTTCATGAATTGGTATGTAATCATAGCTACAAAGTCATTTTGTCACCATAATACATCTGGCATAAAAGCTATAATTCTGTGACTCAGGATTACTAGACAAACTTACCACATTAGATGTCTCTTCAGTAGAATGTTTCAATTCCATGTTTTGTATTTGTTTGTTTGCGATGGCTTTAATATTCCTATTTTATTGCTGTTATATGACAAATGGCAGTTAGATTTCATTAATTAAGACACATGGCAGTACTGATGTCCACTACAGTGTTTGTCTGTTTATCCACTCATATGAAAGGTTCTGTATAGAGCATCTAAAAGTAACCCATGACCTACATGTTCCACTTTCTATTAATATAAGTATGTGACTACCATGCATGCTCTGACAGCATCAGATTGTACCAATCAGGTTGCTCAGCAGGAAACACTCTTTCCATTCCACCCTTGACATAAAACAAATCAAATTAATAAAAATATCATTTGTATTTTGGAGGACCAAAAGGTGTGTGATATTACAATGAAGTAAAGATTGGAACTAAAAAGTATTGAGCTTTTGGAAAATCTCAACAGCTCACCTGCAGCATGAGCTCACAGTCGTCGCGACCCACAAAAATCATCTCACGGGGGAGCCGGTGGCGTGTACCCCCACTGCTCACCAGGAACCACGATGTCAGGCTCATCTCGGCTCTGTTTCTTTTAACCTCTGCCACTACGTCATCCTGAGAGGGGATGAAAATAAACATACATTTTATAAATCTCTACACCTTTACACTTTCAAAAGAAATGCTATGCAATTTCCAACTGCTAGCCTTTACTGTCCTCTTTCCTCAAACTGCCCAGACTATATTGACATTTTCAACTAATATGCAGGACCACAAAAAGTATAGTTTTTTTTTCCTAGGACATATCCAGTTTCCATTAAACACAGTTCATTGATTTAATGATATTCCCCAAGGCCAGCCACAAACTTGCTTAAAGAAATGAAAGTGTGTTGCTTATTTAAAAAAAACACAAAGCACAGTGATTGTCTAGAATTCCTAAAGAAAAATGTGATACTGAATACACAAACTCCAGGATCTCTAACACACATCTTGAATCGACTTCTATGAAATGTTACATAATTCAACAACTCTAAATTTAGTTCACACTAAAACAGTTATAAATTATATATAAGTAATAATACCTGAACTTAAATAACCTGCTAATGTTGTCGAATGACAACAAGACTGATACAAAAACGACCTACAAATGTGATTTTGTCTTTAGTACACTCTCTAACATTTCATTTTCCATGATCCTGTTTAAATGGGTTTTCCCCTTCCACTTTCACCTCTGTATTAAAATTAAAAACTGTAGTTTGAAAAGTTCATTTGCATTGTTTGAAGTAACATACAGTACAAATGAAACTGAAATTACTTGAGGGGTAATTTTGCATCACCAGCAGAGCAAAAACTGATCACTAACTTAATACAACCCCAAGTCAGAAAAAAATGGGACGTAATGGAAGAAAAATCAAAAATGTTTACTTTTTTGCTTTGAATTTTATTTTTTGCTTTGAATTGCAAACAGCAAACACACTCTTACACTCTGCTCTTACTGATGCAATGTGCAATTAATGAAGATTGGCCACCAGGCTGGTCCAATTTAGCCATGAAACCTCTCACTGAAATGGCAGGTGTTTCAGTTTCATTGTCCAACCCCTGTAGAAACAGATTCCATTTTACCCTGATGTAACTTAAACACATGAAGAAGAGGAGGATAGACAATGTACAGAGATAAAGCCCTATGAAATATGCAGATAAGATTTCAGTAGGGTTAATCAGAAGGTCTTTGGTCAGTTTTCTTTTTTTCTGGCATAAACCTCACATGTATAATATAAAAAACACGGAACAGGACGCCCTCAAATAAAGGAGATTTAAAATCACTTGATTATTCACCACTTTCCTTATACACACTATCATAAACGTTAGTGTGCAGGTTAATACACCAAACACACATGCACGTAGTCATCCTCTCCCAACTGTACTGAAGTGTTCTGCTTCCACTTGTAGACAAATCCAGTCTTTGCAATGGATATTTATTTTTTCCACAATTACAAATGCAGTCTGTTTTCTCTGGGTCTGATATGGTAATCTAGTCTAAATACTAATAATACTATACAAAATAAATTCAAAATCAGCTACCATAGACCCAACCAGTCTGACCCAGACAAACTCTGATATTCAGGAGGATCCCAGACAATGTGGTGAAGCAGTAAAACCTCTAGACTGTGGACCTGACGTTTGAGGGCTCAGATCCTGTCTCTGCCAAGCTACAGCTGTTGGGTCAAAACAGTTGCTTAAATTGTATTAGCTATTAAGTCCTCATTGTCTGCTAAATGACTAAAGGCATACTCACACTGAGCTCGGTTGATTTGAACCATGGTAGAGCACAGTTGTCCCCTATTCTTACTCACCAACTGGTGTGCACTATCAATGCACTTTTAAATGATCTGCACCCTATCACACTTCCATCATCATGCGAATAAAGACATGCTTGCAAAGCAAAATAGAATTCATGGTTGTATGTACTCTCTGTCTTTTATTTGCTTCAGATTGGACAAGCTAACACACAGCCCTCTCATTTGCCTTGATAAATGTACTGATTTTCTTCTGATTGTTTTCTTGTACTGCATGCACAAGAGGTTTTTTACAAAGGCAGCTGATGCTCTGTTCCATGCTCGGGTACAGTTTTCAATCACATTACAGGCATAACGGCAGTTAGTCAACTCCACTTCTTTAAGTGTGCCTGAGAGCAGTTCAGTACCTGCACTGGCATGGCATGTGGAGATCACACTAGTCAAACAAACCTTGCTTTGGGAGCCAAACCTACCCAGTTTGAGTAGAGTAGAGTGTAAATAAGTGTAAATAAAGCCTAAATGTCTGCTAGATGACAATGGATGATACCAGTGCATGTGGTGATCTAATGAATGGGCAAACACTTTGCATTCATGTGCAACCCAAGTACCCTTGACCAAGGACACATGACCCAGAAACTGATCAATCAGAGAGACAAACTTTATTTTCAAATATCCCCAAATTTTTGTCAGCAACATATTAGCAAATGCTGTCAAGTTGATTGCAACTAGTGAAGAACCATAGGGTATATCTAGAATCATATCTGTTCTGTCTGGGGGGTTTCTACTTAATGGCTTGTTTATGATTCTTTTTATTTCAATATTTTTATATAGTTGCAATTTGCTGTCATTAACATTCTCTGATCAGGAGTTGTAGGGCAAAACTTTTGCCTCACAGTGAGCAGGTCCCAGGTTTGATCCTAGGTGGACTGTTCAGTATTTTCTGTGAGGAGTTTGCATGTCCTCCCTGTGTCTGTGTGACTATAATAAGGAGACTCTGGTATCCTTTCACACATATATTTAGTTTTATTGCTAATAATATTAAATATATTATATTATTATTATTATTATTATTATTATCATTAATAATAATAATAATAATATTAATAATAATAATAAGGATGCTAATAACATCATGAATGTGTTTATGACTGTGCATGTGCATGTGATAGATTGGAGCCTGTTTAGAGTTGTTCCTGCGTATAGGCACTATACTGCAATCCAGTTCAGAATGAAACCAATAAGAATGTCAATGAATGAATTAATTCTCTTATCACTCTTGCAGCATGTCTGTTTGTGGGTTTCCTGCATTACGCATACATTAGGCAAGTTGACATCTCTGAAGTGTTCCATTGTAAATGAGTGAGTGAATATGTGTGTCAAATTTATATATACCAGTATTCCCATTTTTTCTTGTGGATACATTTTCCATTTTATTCACACTGAAACACTTATTTTGTGGATTTTGACATATGCTTTGTGTTATTAGCTTGTTGAAATGTCCACTATAGCCAAGATTCTGGCAGAGGCAGACAGAGCTTGAACTCTGCCTAAAATGTAGTGGAATTCATTATGGTATTGATTTTCACAATCATATTGATTTTCCCTAGATCACAAGCAGCAAAACAGCCCCAGTGCAGCTGTGATCCATTACAGTATTTGACAGTGACTATCGGGTACTATCAGGACTATGTGGTTGTAGTTTTTTTGCCAAACTTGAGGACAATGTTTATGAATCAAAAGTTTAATCTTGCCTTATAATTTGTAGGTAATTTTGCCTTGACCACCTCATACAATTTCATTTACAATTCCATGTATGTTCTAAAAAATGTATTATTATTATTATTATTATTATTACCCAACCCTTCCACTGTAATTTAACTTGTAATTTTTTGTAAATTATCTGTATGTCTATAGTATTTTCTATTCCATCTGTATATTACAGTATCTCACAACAGTGAGTATACCCCTCACATTTGTGTAATTAATTATATTTTCACTGAAAATGTGAAACTTTGATGTAAACAATGTAAAGTATGTAAATGTAAAGTGTGTGCGTGCATCACAGTCGGTCACGTGACCAGCTTACCAGGAATTTGTGTCAAGGAGTTAGTGCATGCACAAATTACGCAGAAGACTACTTTTGCTTTCTTAGAAAATATTTTTTATTAAGAAAATATGAGTAATGCAGGTAATGTATTATATATTTATCAATGCAGTAAATATTTAACTGTAAAATGCTATACATTACTTTGTTAAAAAAAGTAATGAAAATCATGTAATACCAGATTAATTTGTACTGCCTAATCCCTAACACTTGTGATTAACTAGAACAAAGTAAAATGCTAATAGACAATGCAGGTTAAGTGACAGGTCGTACCTACTGAAAATACTAACAACACTAGTAATGTATAATACATGCATAAAGATAATACTACTACTAACACCACAACCCTATAGACACATGATGGTGGAAATACAGACAATACTAATACAAAACAACAATGCTAATCATCACAAAATGTACTATTTGTAAGACAAAGCAACACTCATGTATAAACAATTTACTTTAGATAAAAGGTAAAAAAATCTCCAAACCCCTATAGGTAACCACATTAAAACATATTAGTCAACAAGTAATAACACAATCAAAATATATTCTTTAAAGGTAAAAGTAAAAATTGCAGTCTCACTTGTTAATCTCATTTAAATTGTCATAAATCTCCTAAAAACTAGCTTATTCTGGCTAAGGTAACTAAAGGTAATTATTATTCTGCATTTATAGACAGTAAGAGAGAATGTTACATATCATCTCATTTATATTTTTGTATATATATATATATATATATATATATATATATATATATATATGTGTGTGTGTGTGTGTGTGTGTGTACATATACATTTACACACACGCTATAGCCTATCTATAGTCCAAAACATCTCTACTGTAAATCATACACACACAGTGTAGCCTAAAGGACTCATGGGAATTAACACACATGATTTACAAACCACAACTGACATTGAATTAATTTACAGTATAACATTAGTCAGGTCATGCCAGATTCATTCATATAGCACTTTTTTACATTGGGACATTGTCTCAAAGCAGCTTTACAACATTAAGAAATGCCTTGGAAGTTCTGAATCCACAATAGTGGTTTTGTAAGGGTCATTACACACAAGTATTGTTTTTCCCTAATGAAATGTCTTATACATCATTCTGATACATATTGGAAGCACAATACCTTACACCTTGCTTCTTTAAAGAAAGAAAAATGTTTTCTTTAAAATATCATCTAAATTGTTAACTTTTAAATTGTTTGGGCTGGGGTTTCAGAACCTATCCTGGAATTTATATATGCAGACATAGCAAGCCCAGCCTAGAGTTTGAACTCAGGTCTGCAGGAACTAGTATTTTCATCAGCAATGTGGTCCCTTGATCGATGGAATAAAAAAGCAATATGCTTCTCAAAAGTGGGTGACATTGTGTTGCTTAGTAACTACGTTCAAGTGGAGTTCTTGCTGGGAAACAGCTGTGCTGATATCAGCATTTTCGCTATATTCGCTACAGTCATCAGCAATTAATATACTCTGTTTTCATTTTTAAAAAATAAAAAAAAGATATTGTTCTAAGAAATTTACTTTTAAAAGCATAACCATTCTTTGAACTTAACCATGGATTAAAAACTGTGAACTGAACTAGACTATAAATCATGTGAATGTTTTGTTATGTTAATATGATATATAAGAGTTAAAGTAGGTGGAAAGAAAGAAAGTGAGGGCGAGGTAAAGTCACATGGATTACAATGCTAAATACATTACATTTGCAGAGAGGAAAAAATCTGACCATCAAATAGAATCCATAATATTGTAAGCTATTAAAGAAAGTGACAGACATTACATAGGACTGTGTGTGAACAGATAAAGACTAACAAGCAATACTAACCCAATCAGACTAAAGTTAAAAAAATGGTCGGTAGGGCCAAATGATCTCAAGTTTATCAATAAATCTGTGAGAGAATTATTAATAGAACTAATTAAAAACAATTTTGCTCAAAGAAAGATTGGAAGGGATTTCTTCCTCTACAGTTCATGATATCATTACATGGTTCAAGAAATATGGTGGAATTCTATGCCATAAAGGGCAACAGCACTCCTGAGATCTCTGATCCCTCAGCTGGCACTGCATCAAAAAGGTAATTAATTTATAGATGATAGAATCACATGGAAAATGGATTACTTCGGTAAACCCTTTTTAAGCATTGCAATAAGAAGTTACATTCACAAAATGTCACTACATCTGTACTGTGCAAAAAAAGAAGACTTTTATGCTAACCAGGTCCAGAAGTGACTTCTCAGAATAAAACATTAAAAGCCCATCATTTATCAGCCACAGGTCCAAAAGCCTGTGGTATAAGCATGTGTCATAGCACTTGAAATTTATACTTATGTGATGCATCATCAAAACCACAATGCAATCCAACAAATCATCTGCTGAGGTAGCACATCTCTTAAGCTTGGATGAACACCCAAGTACAAATGGTCTACTTCTGCCTGACACATGAAAGTCACGGAAAGTCTATTTAGCAGGTCTTCTGGTTAGGCACATTCCAGTCTAATAAGGAAGAACTCCCAAGAACACAATATGTGAAGGTAGTGGTGGATTGTTTTAATGACAACATATAAGGTTGGAGAGTGAACAGGTTTCTAAACTGGTGTGTAGTCGATTTAATGACATTGCCTATGGCAAACATCATAGTATAGCTATATGGGCCATAAGCAATATCACAAAGGTAAGGAAACAGTAGAAACAAGGGCAATACAAAATGCCATGTTTGATATTTTGGTAGCCATGTAAATTGCAATAGACTCAATGGCTCAGAATGTACACACAGTTCTCATGGAAACCTTAAATACTATTTGGAAATTATGGCTCAGGTGTGCTGGTTTGGGGATATTCATTGGCCAATGTTGCCCTCTGGTGTCCTGGAAGAAGTACTACTGACAAAGGAATTTCCAATTCCTACTGCACGTTATCAGATCTTTTAACATTGAAAACTGTATTGATAATACACATAAATGCAAATACAAATCCACCTTAAGCACCCTATATAGGTCTGTTTAATGTTATGAATTACACTGCATATAGGGCTGTTGGTCTGCTCTGACTCAAACCAGATTCGGCAAAGTATGCACCCTGTTAGCTGTTATTATTTAAATAAGCCTACTAGCCGGCTGTTATTGTTTTACTATACAGTAATTTTGAAACTGTATCTTTTGTTTTCTGTTTCTTTTTTTTTTTTTTATAGGATTTTTTGGATATTTTTTGCTACAAATTGGTATACAGAAAGTCCACAGTACAGCAGTTTTAAACATTTTACAACCCTTTACACCCTTTCTTTTTACTGAGACTTGGGACCTAACATTAACGTCCCATTGACACTTTGATTGGTAATACAATTAGTATATTGGACTGCCAGCTGAATGTCTCAGTCCATACCATACCTTCCATCTTCGCTCTACATTACCACTTGAGGCTATGTACCTTTCATTAGTTCAGTGTTTTAATATGTCTTCGTAATAATTATAGGCCTAGATAGTCTGGCAAATGAAATTTGAAATTTTAGAGGCACACATCCAGACATTTTATAGAGGCTCAGCTTGTAGCATAGGAGAATAGGATGCCATTGTTTAGAACACCAGGGCATTAACCTGGTCATGTGTCAAACAGGTCCACCCTCCTCAGTGAAACACCTACTGAATAGCCTGTTGAAAAAGCTCTGGTCATAGATGTGGTTATTTTGCGATATGCAAAATTAGCTTTCCCTTTAAGTAACATCATGTTACGATAGCGGGTGGTGTTTTATTTTGGACCCAAGTATGCGGGATAGGTGTATCCCACGACGTATAATAAGAAT
>JAVSBV010064539.1:0-10475 GCA_033117975.1 Parotocinclus spilosoma
TCTTATTATACGGCGTGGGGATATATTTATCCCGCATTCTGGGTCCGATCAAAAACACCACCACTGATCGTAACAGCTTACACTGGACCTTATGTTTAAAACTTTGATTCACCATAATGTTGTCCACATATTTAGGTCCTACCTTAACTTTTTGGTATTGAAAGTGTCAATAGTTAAAACGATATGTTAATATATGATCTCATTTGCCTATAGAAAGGGCTATGCTACTGATTTCTCTGCAGTGATTTCTTAAATTGAAGTCAAAACAAAATTTAAAGACGATAGCACCCAGGAAGCTAAAATATCTTGTAAGCACTCGTCATGATGATTGTTCTAAAATGGTCCCCAGAAGATTAAGAAACACACACTCTTTTTAACACTCATGGCTATTAGGACTCAAGGGATTTTCAGTACCTGAGTCTCTCTCTTTCTCTCTTGATCTTGTTTGACAACCTATTGCTACATGTCTCAACAAATATCCAAAAGATCATGTTTAGTGCAACTAAGATGCTGCTAAAGCGGACACACTAGTTTTCAGTTTCAAATGATTTGAGCCTTGTTGGTGCGTAGTCTGAAATACTTTTAAGGACCACACAAAAGTCTGGAGCTCTTATGGTTCAACATACGTTTTTAACACAGTAATATGTAAAAGCTCATCTTGTGATGTATGTTCAAACATTATGTCATGTGTTTGACAGATAAAAATGTAGCTTACTCAGTTCCTAAAACAGTGATTCCTCAACCTTTTCCAGTTGGCAATGGGCTGTAAAAATGCCCAAAAGCTGGTATTTCTGGCTACAAATCTGCATTAATGTGTAGTAGCAATAAACTTGCAATCGGTACAGCCCATGGGACACAGAAGCATCTAAATATGAGCCTCTTGGTCACTGCCAAGACTAAAAAGAGAAATGTATGACCAGGAATTCATAACTTTAAAATGTATGTATTTAATTAAGAAAATGTTTTAGTGATTATTGGTGCTGTTTTGTATCATAGGCAATAAAATATCTTAGTCTGTTCTAACTACACTGTTTTTTGTATGCTCAATCCTCAAAGCAGCAGCCCAAATTAAATACTACGCATATTATATTACACCAATGGTGTCCTGATTAGCCATACTATTTACTGTTTTGGGGTGCTGCCTTTGATTTGGTTTCTCCAAGGTCAAAGTTTGTCTATTTGGTTTTATTTGATGTCATTATCAGCAGTAGTGGCTAATTCAGTGGCACACATGGTTACATCTATACATAGGGTTACATAATGACTATTCATATATGTACATTCAGGTTGGGCCAATTTAGTGTAATGAATTAACCTAATGCATGTCTTTGGAGTGTGGTAAGAAAAACAAAGCACCCAGAGTAAATCCATATGGACAATATGCAAACTCCATACAGAAAGGACCCAGGCTGATCCACTCTGTGATCAAACTCAGGACTTTCTTGCTGTAAGGCTGTAAGGCAAACCATGCCTAGGATCAAAGCACTGTGTCTAATGAGTTAACTCACTTCTGATACTGATTATTACTAGAATTTACTCATCTCTGTTCAACTGAAATACATTTGACCATTTCAAGCCTTTTGGGATGGAAGCATAAACCAGGGGTTGTACCACTGCATTTCAGATTCATGGGATTGAAATGACCTGTAGTCCATCAATAAAAAGGTAGCTTGGCCATGGAACAATGTAAGTTAATCTCAAAATGTATAATTGTGATGAAAACAATGAAAAAGATACTACTCCAGTACACAAGCCCTGTAGTCAGCAGTTTTGGTTATGGTGTAACTGTGGGTGCTTAAACTGAGTCATTCCAGCAAGTGCACACAACTGAGCAACAGTTCAGCATGTCTCAACATGTCCCTTCAGGCTCATTTGGCCTGTGGAGTGGGCCTTCAATCTCTAGCTATTTATAGAGTGGCTAAGGGCTGTGTGATCTGGGGAAAGGAGAGACTGATGGCTTTTGCTCTCCACTTCAGGGACACTGGTTGATTGTCTGGAGTCTGGTCAACCATCTGCAGTAACAACAACAGCACAGCCAACCTTAAACTGCTTTTAAACACACAGCAGTGCCTATGTATTTGTCTGTATACTTCTAACTTTTATATTTAAGCCAAGTCAGACCTGGCTGAAATTTGCTAGTAGGTAACTTCATTAATACTAACAATGAATGATAAAGTGTAGGTCACTAAACATCAAATCAAGTGAGTTCTCTCCTACAACATGCAGGGAAACATTTGGAAAGGAGTTTCAGTTGTTTCTGAAATGCTTATGTGAACCTGCACTGTATAAAAATGTACAATAGTGACTTTGTGTTGAAGTCAGGTGTTGGCCAGTGTTATCTGATAAAACAGTTGTTGAACTGGTTGTAAAATGAGTCATTCCTGCCATCCTGACACCATAACTGACACCTGTTCACACACACCCAAACACACATTCATGCAATATGTGTATGCAACACGCATGGCAAATCCACACACAGAACCAGGGAAGGTGCCAAAGGGGTTGGTCCTTCCTTATGAATATGAACATTTATATATATAAATAAGGTAGATAATATAATTGATTCATATGTACGTGTGTGTTGTGCTCATGTGTATTGTGCACTCTAGCTTTGGCAGGGTTTGTTTATGAAATCTTAGGTATATGGGACAAGCAGTCATCCAACACATCAATTGGGAACTGTGAGGCATGATCCTGCGTAAGGGCTGGCGCAGGAGTTCTGGCACAAATGAGAATAAAGTGTGTCAGGCCAGACAAATGAGGAAGCAACTTTTTCACTTAGCCCATTCGACATAAACGAATGCTTGTTTGCCCACACTTCTGAATTACTGTAGCACTTTCATGATTCACTCTAGGTCTGTTTTTGGTTTTGCATGTTCTCAGACTTCAGTAAAGTCATTAGTCCTTTTTGGTTCTGCTAATTATTACTCTACTAATTGTTACACTTGCTTTGTGATCCATGTTCAGGCACACTTGCATCCACAGTACATGCATGCTGTGCTCGGGTTAAGTGAAGCCCACCTCTTCAAGCGTGCCTGAGCACGGTTTAGCATATAGCACCAGGGCATGGTATGGAGCCACACTTTGGGGGTCCAAACGTGCACAGGCATGGTATGGTTAAGCATAATGTGTATATAACATATAAAGATAATTAAAAAAAAAACCCTGAACTGGGCACCAGTCAATCACAAACACACTTACTCACACTGGGAACATTTAGAGGTACCATTTGTTATCTAGAGAAAGTGTAGGAAGAATCTGGAAGAAATCAACATAGACACAGGGAGATTTTGCAAACTCCACACAGGTAGCGTCCAGGCCAGGAATCGACCTCTGGATCTGTGAGGTAAAAGCCCTAACCATTGCACCACTGTATCAACCTTTGTCATATATATACAATTTACAATTTATTTATACGTTTACAATTTAGCACTGCCACCTCACAGCTCCAAAAGCATGATTATATCGTATATATATGCTTTAAATCTCTGTTTGACATTTAGTTTCATTTTAGATCAGCCACACTGCTCGCAAAAGTTAGGGGCTATTCCATTTTTTTAAATTGATTTTGTGGCCAGTATAGTTGTAAGATTGACTTTGCCAGTATACATTAGTTGCATAATTAATTACTACATAGGCCTATCATCAATGTCACATCTCTTTCCTTCATGTAGCCATACTTGTAAATGCATAGATCAAGCCTAACAAACTTTTTCCATCTTATTTCCAGCATTTGAAGATCTCAAAAACTTTAATGCAGTGATATACTGTAATTCCTCATCATATATTGGTGTATATTTAAAAATAAAAAATACGCTATATATTAAAGAACATTTCAAACTAATATTTTAAAGTGAAACATTCTCGATGCTCTGTTTTGGCTGCTGTTGAAGTTACAGGGTTTCTGTGCAGTTTGAGAAAAACAGAGCTTTGAGCTTTACATTAGAATGTGATATATAATATATTTAGAGAGCTGGATCAGCTCCACTGTGGAATGGTTTAACTGTGGCACTTCAGAAGGGGTAATCCCTTCCTGGGGGAAAAATGAACAGAGGAGTAGACCAGAAAGAGGATGATATATAATGAGCGAAGACTCATTGGAAGGTTTATAGGCTGATTACTTCCCTCTAGGACAGGGCCTGAGCATGCTTTTACTTTATTTCCTGGTTCAAGGTCTCTCTTGTTTGTTTCTGATTCCATAAGACTTTCAAGACTAGTGGTTCTTAAAGTATTGATGAAGCAGTTTGCAACAGTTATCAACAGCATGTCTTGTGGGCAGTAAACTAAAGTCTTATGCAAGTGTTTGATCACAAGTGGGTAATTTACACATTTTGTTGATTTTCTAAATGATTGAAAGTTGCTTAACCTCTGCAGAATACAAAGTAAAATCTAACATATTTCTGCACAGTTTAACAAACTAGTCAGTTACATAAAAATACATAGTTACATAAGTCAATGTCAAATGAATTAATTTTTTTTAATGCATTTTTCTCAATATGTTAGATTTGCAGGAATGCATTAAATTGGCTGGTGCACAAGTTGCATTATGTGTTAGTCCAAATGAATAGGTGTGGGTTTCTTATACATACATGAGTAAATTTACAAAAAAGTATGCATCTTTTGCTAGCATTTTCTGAAATGTGAAGCTTCATTAGTGAGTGTGAGTGAATATTACAGTGGAATCACTGTAAATTGGTAATCAAAACAGTTACTTGAAATTCTCTGCTTTAAATTTATATGCATCCAAGGGCTTGAAATGCACAAATATTATAATTATCACTAAAGTTCAAATCCCATAAATTATGAAATTAAAACAATGTTCAGACACATCACTGGGCATCCACAGAATGCAACATACTGTATACAGTAGGGAAAATAAGTATTAGATTTTGCAAGTTTTACTACCTACAAAGAATGAAAGAATGAAGAGGTCTTTTATTTTTATCGTAGGTACACTTCAACTGTGTGAGACATTTTTTTAGATAATTAGTTTGCATTTTATTACATAAAATAAGTATTTGATCACCTACCGACCAGCAAGAATTCTGGCTCTCGCAGACCTGTTCGTTTTTCTTTAAGAAGCTTTCCTATTCTGCATTCATTACCTATATTTCTTGCACCTTTTAGAGCTTGTTACCTTTATAAAAGATACCTGTCCACACACTCAATCAATCACACCCAATTGTAGACCTGCACAAGCTGGGATGAGCTACAGGACAATAGGCAAGCAGCTGCTGGTGCAATTATTAGAAAATGGAAAAAAACAAGATGACTGTCAATCTTTCTCAGTCTGGGACTCCATGCAAGATTTCACCTTGTGGGGTAAAGATGATTCTGAGGAAGGTTAGGAATCAGTGCAGAACTACATGGGATGACCTGGACAATGACCTGTAGAGAGCTGGGAACACATTCTTAAAGTGAAAAAAATGACCAGCAACACACTACGCCGTCATGGTCTAAAATGATTTAGATTTAAAGACCAACAGGTCCAGACTTGTTTGACATTTGCCAACGGCCATCTGGATGATCTAGAGGAGGCAGGGGAGAAGGTCATGTGGTCAGATGAAACCAAAATAGAGTTATTTGGAATGAATTCCACTTGCCATGTTTGGGTAAAGAAGAAGGATGAGAACACTGTCCCAACTGTGAAGCATGGAGGTGGAAACATCATAATTTAGGAGTGCTTTTCTGCAAAGGGGACAGGTCGACTTCACCGTACTAAAGGGAAGAACGATAGGGTCATGTATCACGAGATTTCGTTTAACACACACACACACAGGCAGGGAAGCTAAGGAGTGGCTCCATAAGACACATTTCAAGGTCCTGGGGTGAACTAGTCAGTTTCCAGTCCTAAACCAAATAGAAAAAAGATATATTATATATATAAATTACTTATAAAATAATAAAATAATAATATGGAATATCCTCAGCACTACAAAACTATTTTCGAAATGCACTTAGCTTTTAAAACACCCAGAAAATTATAGATAATTTAACTGACTAAGTTATGGTTGTATACTTCATCTTATGTTATTGTACTCTGCCCTTCCCTATGTGTTCCCATGAACACATGTGTGTGTGTGTGTGTGTGTGTGTGTGTGTGTGTGTCTGTTTATGTCTGTATGTCTGTGTGTGTGAATGAGTAAGTGCCTGATCAGCATACAAGTATGAATGAGTATGTGTTGTGTCTAAGCATGTGTCATGGGGTGTGAGAGGCCTTGTTTCCTTTGCCTACATTTTCATCTCTCATTTCTTAACTCTCACACCTGTGAGAAACTCATTCCTTAGGCTTCATGGTGACCAGGCTCACACCTTCAGTGTAATCATTGTCTGTACTGTCACACATACTCCTAGCTTAGCTTTTGAGCAATCTTTCTGCAGCAGGAAGTTATACTGTTATTAGCACATCTGCAGAGGTGGAACGACACACCTCCCTGCCTGTTTACACATGCTTTCAAACACAGTGAGAATGCCATTTTATCGCAGCAATATCCTTTTAAGGAAAGAGATAAACTAGCAACAAATTAAAAAGTTAAAGTGCTAACATTCATCTCATGATCCTGGCGCTAGTACCATGACTGCTCAGTGTTTTGCCCTTTTTCAGTAATAAGTAAAGTCTCATTTCTACTACCATAAAACACTCTAATGCACACATTCCTCTTTACTTTATGTTCATCATCTGCTTAACAAGCAATGCCACATTGCAGCAGGAAAATACCAACACCAAAGAAACAGGGTTGTATTTGTATTGAATAGTATAATAGTTGATTGCTCACAGGTTGAATAACAGGTGGGTTAGCTGAATTAGCTCTTGTGCTAACTAATTAGCTTACACACTATACAAACCATTGTCCAACCAGCTGCTTATGGCTGCTTTTGAAGCATTTTATAAAGCTGTGACATACTTGGCATTTTATTTTCGAGGACTACATTTAGACACAACAACGTAGGTAACTAATAATGACATTGTTACGATAGACTGAGGAAAGGGTCAGGAGATGATTTAGTACAAAAAGTTTAGGTTTTTTTTACAAACTGTGGGTGTCATGCGCAAGTGCTTTGGTGGGTCTGGTGCATGAATGGCAAGTGATGGTGACCCAATTGTGAGTGTCCAGGTGAGGCACACTGATGAACTCGAAAGCTGGCGAGGGTTGAACAAAAAGTTTTGCAAAATGTAAACTAATCTTAAGACTATAGAGTAGGATAGCAAGTAGTGCTAGATACCGACATATACATGCTGAAGAACCAGCAGGCGCTCTCCAAGCTGCTTCTTAAGTAGAGCGTGCTGATTGTTTCAGATGATCTGCAGGTGCTTGAGGGGATGAGCCACTGGGATCTATTGGAGGATCTGGGAAAAGGCCATACTTCCGCCACAGGATGTCACCAACGCTGCCCCATAAACAAAGTAAAATAAAACAAAGCACACAAAACACAACACAGTGAAAAGAAGGGGTGATATCATGATACACCTGCTTACTGTAAATGACTGCGATCACAGGTTTCCTATCTACACTTACCAGCACTTCCACCATGTGGCTCCCTATATCACGCACTGCAACACTGCAACATCTAGCACAGGAGTGTATCGTAAGGCATAGTGTACCTTAAAGATGTTATTTTACTTTCAATTAAGTAAAATCTTTAATATAAAGCTTATTTATTAATATTATTTTATAATAATATTTGTAATAGTATTTTAGAAGTACTAAATATCTTATGGAATTTGTTGAATGATGCATTGAAAGTGAAGACCCCTAAAGACCCCGACTTTTTCCAGTGCTCATCACTCCCACCTGGTTTCTGCTGAATGTGTATTTATGTGTATTTTTTAAATCCTATTGTAAGGTTGAAATGTAAAGTCGGGCTATCGTAAAACAATACCACACACTCAGTATTGTTATTGTCAAGACTGTAAAAACTATTTCTATAGAGATTAGGTTGTTTTCTTCATGTATGTCTGCTATATGATAAATGTATCACAAGCATTAGAGGATAGGTTCTCCTTTTGTCTTGTTCCTCTTCTGCCTTTATGCATAACACAGACTTTCCTTGACTCTATTGCTTTTGGATTACTCACTGTTGTGTATATCGTACTGTTATCTGCTGGTAATGTTAATTGCTAAAGTGCTATGGGAATAAAAATTTTATTCAATCAAAAGATTGAATAAGGATTTTATTGGGAGAGCATTCAAGTGTCTTTTCTTGAACATGTCTTTTGTAAATCATCCATAAGTCCCACAAAGGTTAAAATATAAACTGGATAGAGTATAGATGTTTAATTATTTTTTTTAATTATAAAAAGTTTTGGCCACTGTGTGCATGTGCAATGCGATGAACTAGGGTTAATCCGTGCCTTGCGCCTGTGCTACCTTGTAGGCCCTGTCGCCTGTGATCTTGAATTGGATAAAATGAGTTAAAAAATAAATAAATGTTTAATTATAAAATAATTAATACATGCTGTGGTAAACATGTTTAATTTGGATTGAAAATAGTGACTGCTAACAAGTAGACTGGGTTGAATGGAACACCTGAGTGACTCTCAGTAAGTCATTTTTATAGGTCTTCACCTTCCCAACAAGCCAGTTCTTCAACTTTCTGCCTTGCCCTCATTAAAATACACAAACAAATGGTTTGCCAACATTGATGGAGAATTTGGCTGGATTTTACAGAGATCTGACCTTAACTCCACCATATAGCTATGAAGTAGTGCCAACAAGGCAGAGCCAGGGCTTATTAACAGCAGTACCTGACCTCACAGTCATGTAATAAAATCTAATGAAATAATGTTGCAGAACATTGAGACATTATTACTTTAAATGTGTCCACTTGGGATTATAAGACGTAGAGTTTAACGTTGTGCACTTGAGAGTTGTAGGATTGGACACTTGGATTGAATTTAGGCCTCATGTGACTTTGTGGTTTTGGTGTGTAGGGAATGAGACAGAGTTTATGCATAGTTATGACTTGACTCATTAAAGAAACTACCTCTTCATGCTCACGTTCCATACTGGTTTATTGTCCATTGCTGTTGAATGTTTGTAAAAGCCCACATTGCTGCTAAGAGTTGCAATGTACTTGGTCATGGCTGAATATAATCAATGCAGTTAACACTGTTTATAAAACTAAATAAAGTTTTCCAGCATAACGTTCCAATTAATTTCATATGCATTCTCTGTTATTTTAGTGCAACATTAATATAACATAAAAACAAGTTCCTTTTGCAATATGAAAAGAAGATTACCTAAGCAAAGTTATTTTTGTGTGTCACAAAACCAATACATTACAGCTTCTGATGTAGATCATTTAGTTGTTACACTACTTGATGAAGCAGTATTTTGGGTGTGTATGTCATAATATATATTCTGCAACATTGTGTTGTGACATCCTCGTGATCAGATCCTGCCAAACTGCACTTTTTTTCAGACACTGAAATTATCTGGGAGGCAATTCATTTTTATGGCAGGTGTAGCATCATAATGAATGTGGGCTGGTCGGGGAAAGAACTCAAACAGGTTGCTGAGTCTTTGCTTGAGGCAAGATTAACTAAAATAATGATGATTATTTTGTCAGTGTTTTTCAACCTGATTAGGGTGTGTACACTGTGCTCTCAAGTGCTGATAGCTTTGATGAAGAAACACCAATACATATTGTAAACAAACTTCCAGCCTGATCTAGATAATAGCAAGGTCACAATATTTGAGTTAGATGGTTTTATGGTTGTGTCAAAACGTCATGAACAAACAGGAAGAATTTTGCCTGATCATTTACATTTCAAATTATAATAACTCGGCAAGTATTTCTTAAAAGAAACAAGCTTTATTTAAAAAAAATACCTTTACGTTTCAGGTAGTGACAAGAGAGACCTTATAAAAGGCTGACCACTTTCAGGGATGGCTGGAAAGTATAAAGCACAAGATGACACATTAGCAACCTACTTTTGTCATGAAGCTGCCTGTAAAACTTAAGAAGTGACATTTAATGTGGCTGTTTGTTAGGATTTCCCCTTACTCAGTGGGTAATTCCAAACTGCAGAAGTTAAGGGCATGCTCTGCTTAAAAGATGTGAAACATTTAATTGCGGCCAAATTTTACTATTCTAAGTTACTATTTCGCTTCAAGCTCTCATTTGAATAATTTCAGCTGTATTGTGTAGACATAGATTTAAACATCAACTACAGCAACAGAATAACTCAGCACTGTAGTAAGCAAGCACATTAGATTAGATTGGCTACTGAAGAATAGTTTAAAGAATGTTTAAATAATTATGGTATTAGCTGGGGTAAATCGTTGTAACTGTAATTTCATAGTACAGGCATATAAGTTATTAACAGCATTTTACTGGTAACTGTTCTAAAATTGAACAACTCAGAAAGCAAATATACGTGTGTGTCTGTCTGTGTGTTTGTGTGTGTGTGTGTGTGTGTGTGTGTGTGTGTGTGTGTGTGTGTGTGTGTGTGTATTACTGTGTTTACCTTT
>JAVSBV010064550.1:0-23750 GCA_033117975.1 Parotocinclus spilosoma
TGGGGTTTTTTTTATATGTTGTTAAGCCATTGAATTGTTTACCTTCAGGTCTTGTGGTTGAGCAGTTTTTCCTTTGGTGTCCAAACTCCGTCTACTTAGTAAATACATGTAAACCAGTAAAAAAAAAACAACAACAAAAGATTTAAAGCTATTTCTTTTAGCTGGTTGTAGCTGGTTGAAGCAGGTCTTTGGTCTTTCATCCCACATGATGGTCTCTTTGTGAGCATGGTGACTCTGTTTTCTTGACCTTTTTCTTTTTTTTAAACAAGATTACAAAGATGAAAAAAAGCTCAAGAATGGAAAGGTATAAGTAAAATGTACTGCTCACAAAAATTGGGGGATTCTACAAGATGAAATCCACAAGATGAAAGTTTTGTGAGAAGGGTAGTTTACTTACAATGTTTACTGTGGACTTGGTAAACATTATAGTTTAGCGAGATTTACATTTTCTTTGTCAGTAGTCATTTAAATATTCGTTTTCATTGTTCAGAAAGTGTTGATTTTGGTGGATCTGTTTTTTTCTGAACGTTTCTGATTACTTAAAGTAAACTTTACTGCTGAACTGCTTGTGTAGATCGATGGCATTTAAGCATGAGAGAAATGGTTTTACAGCTTGCTTTCCAGAACCAATTGACAATGAGATGGAAGCTTGCTTTTGTACATGCTTCTTGTGCATGAACAGTGGAATGAGGCATGGTCTCCTTTTCCTCCCCCACCAGGTTTCTTATAGCCCAGACAAAATGGCCACTTCTTCCAGTTCAAAGCTTAGCAAAGCTATTAAACAGGAGTACATGCTCCTGCCTCAGGGAGACAAGGTGCAGGTCATGTACATCTGGATCGATGGCACTGGTGAGGGCCTGCGCTGCAAGACGCGAACGCTCGACTCTGAACACAAAACCGTTGAAGGTAAACCGTTTTAGTACCATGACCAGCCTTTCGTATGCATAAACACAGCCTTGCTGTTCACTAATTGCTGTAATCATAGCATCATCTCAATGCTGTTGTACTTTCTGTGGTTCTTTAGAGCTCCCAGAGTGGAATTTTGATGGCTCCAGTACATACCAGGCTGAGGGATCCAACAGTGACATGTACCTCATCCCAAAAGCCATGTTCAAAGACCCATTCAGGAAGGACCCTAACAAGCTGGTTCTGTGTGAGGTTTTGAAATACAACCGCAAACCTGCAGGTCAGAACATGTTTTTGTTTTTCTAGTTTTATTTTTTTGGTCTTTCTGTTTTTGGAACTTATCCTTTTGCAAATTATCCTACTACTATATGAATTCTTTACTTGTGGTTTAAAGCCTGTTTAGCCTTTCTGTCTCAAGGGCCATTTTGTGACACCCACCCCAGACAGAAGACACCACCCAAGCTTGTTTGGGTGTAATGAGTCAACTGCTGGATACAGCAGCGTCACAGGGCCTGGGTGGTACACTTGTGGGAAAAACACCAGCTGTTTGGGGACCCACTATTTAACTGGGGCAGGTTGTCAGGAAGAGAATCCAGCATAAAACCTTCTAATCTAAAGCCCGATCTAATATGTAGATAGTTCTGTGGTGAATTGTAACAAGAACAGAGGACATCCAACCTCATATCTGTGCTGAGTCCTGAAATCTTGATCTGAAGATGAGATGTAACGGTTTACAATGGGGCCGTGTTTAACAGTGCAGTATTATTGCAAGTGGTCAGCCTGCCATGAATAATAAAAGGTGCCCATGGTGTAAACATTACCCATATGACAAAGACACGTTCCTCTATTACTAAGGAAACTTCATAGTAGATTAAGTGCAAAATGGCTTTTAAATGGGCAAAGAAAAAAAAAATCTTAAAGATTCTTTAAAAGCATAGAGCTGCTGTTATGGCATGGAGGCTAAATGTAACGTGACCTGTTTAAGCTGCTATAATTACTGTTGGTCCTTTGTTGGTACAGGTTAATACAAATAGCATGGTATAACCTTTGATACTTTAGTTGTTTCCTAGATACAGTGCTCACTGCTTACAATTGCTGCTTGGTCTCGCTTTAAATATCTTTTTTTTGTCTCGTTTTTGTCTATTGCACTTTATAAGAAAACAATCAACTCACCAGAAACAATTTAAGCACAAGGAACTCTAAATTACCACCTTAAATATAAGAATCAGGGTATAAAAATGGCATATGTAAGACAGATGTGCATCTGAATAAAGATGATTTGGTAAGGCTTTCCTGCTATGAGATTGGCTTGGCTGTGCAGCATAAGTAGATAAATACATGCTTTTATATCAAGTATCTGTCCTTTTTAATATTATAAATCTAAATCCATGTTTTTGTGAATAAACACAATTTCCTCTATTTGCTTCACATATAAATATTCACTTAATACATTATATGGGTCATGAGATTCATATATATGGATCATGCTACCATATATTTTAACCATTACTTTAAATGACTGTTTTTGTTTGGGGTTTTTTTCTATCAGAAACCAACCTTCGTCAGACATGTTCAAAGATTATGGACCTGGTACAGAACCAGCACCCGTGGTTTGGTATGGAGCAGGAGTACACCATCCTCGCCATTGACAGTCACCCTTTCGGTTGGCCCACTAATGGTTTCCCTGGACCGCAAGGTAAGTGTCACTAACATTTAAATCTGTCCTACACTCAAACGTGTTTCTGTTGCGTGAATGGCCGTGCCTTCAGTCTGAATACCTGGTGCTGTTGTTTGAACAGGTCCTTATTATTGTGGAGTGGGAGCCGATAAGGCTTATGGGAGAGACGTTGTGGAAGCCCATTACAGAGCCTGTCTTTATGCTGGAGTTAAAATCTGTGGCACCAATGCAGAAGTCATGCCTGCACAGGTAATAATATTGTTGTTTAATGTAAAGCCTGTCATTTTACGAGCTTTCCAGAGAAGTGTGGGAGCAGCCGGGCTCCTTTGTGTGGTATGCATGTCCTCCCAGTGCCTGTGTGGGTTTCCTCTGGTTTTCTCCCATAGTCCAAAGACCTGCGTTTTAGGCTAATCGATTACACTAAATTGACGTGTTGCATGGCCTCTCAATTCTTTGCTGATAAAGTGATATTGTTCCTGCCTGTAATTTATGTAGGGTTTTTTTGTGCATTTCCTGGTTTGTAGCTTGTACCCTGCATATGCTTAATCTCTGCCACTGTGAAATGGGTTGTACCCTAAAGTGCATTTGGTTATAGCCTCAAAGGAAAATAAATTTTGCTAGTAGTATAATTTTGGCATTGCTGTTCTAATGTCAACAAACTGTGGTAGCTTAGTGGTTAAGGTACTGGACTATGGACCACAAAGTTGAAGGTTCAAATCCCACCTCTGCCAACACTACACTAGTGTAACATTTTATGTAAAATCTTGGATATCCAACCATTAGATGATATGATCATTTTAAGTAAAAACCAAAAGTTTGTCATTGTTATAATGCACAAATGTGAAAGGATGCAGAAATGAGTCAGTTGCCCCTTTATTCCAGTATGGATTAAGGGAACTTGGTAAATACTGATAAACAATGGGATGTTGAATATATAGGATGGATGGATGAAAGTACTGAGAATTTTATGGTTTGCGCTTCAACAAAATGCAAACATAGACAAATGATTAAACAAAACTGCACAATACAGCCAATATAACTATAGTTAGTCCTAAAAAAATAACACCTCCAGGATTGGGCCAGGCCTTATACCAGCTTCCGAGTTTGGTGTGCTTGTAGAAAATGGCAGACTTTTTAGGGTTTTCATACACTTGTATGAATGTGACTTTAATATTAAATGATACTTGACTAAGGGCATCAGATGTGAACGGTCATCTACACCTTTTCAGGTTAATGGGATCAGATCATAACCAATCAGTAACTCAGCAAAAAAACACATCGTTACCTTCCTACTCCAGTTTGGCTTCTCGCTTCTGTATTTGCTGTTGTGGTTTTTGTCGATTTGTTTTGCACTGTAGGGGTTAATCTTAGGGCAGCAAAAATTGTTTACCCAATAATTGATTTGGGTTGGGTGAACATGAAAACGTATGACATTTGTGGTGTTTGCATGACGTTAAGTAAAACAAACCATTAGAACGTTACGCTCTCACACGCTCAAACCCTTTCTTAGTGCATTGCTACTTCATTCTTGACATTTGGGAATTACATCCACTGCTGTTTAAAGCCGTTTTGTGAAACCCTGGTGTTTAAATTGTATCTTTAAATTAGTTAGCAGGCACTGCCAAAACGCAGGCATTTGCAAGAGTGCCCTTGGAAGAGCTCTCATAGCAATCCTAGTCCTCACCTTTTTAAATATGCTCTTTCTTATTGCCAAATTTGATCCCAAGCCTTGTTTGGCAACTGACACTTATGTATCAGTCAAATATTTCCCTTCAGTTCGTAAGTGGTTGAAGGAAGGTTGCACAGAATACCAGTTCTTCATTTGAATACAGTTTTAAGTGTCAGATTTGGAAGCAAAATGTATGTTTAAATAACTACAAGTGTTTTAAAAAGCTACTAAAATCCAAATTACCCATTATATAGCCAGAGGTCATTTTAACAATACCACCATCTGACTTCACATATGCAAACACAGTAGGGTGGAGACAGCGTACTGGGCTCCAGAAATCCTTTAACCGTGTGGGTTTTATGGTTGTCTGGTGTCCTGTAAGTTAAAAAAATGCAAGTTTATTGGCTTTTCTAATTTGCCCCATGATAATGTCTGACTAATCTGTAACCTTGCTATCATGAATAGCTGTTGATGTTAAACGATTGAATGTTGCTTATTGTTTCTGATAACGTATTTGTGAACATTATGCAGTCTGAGTGTTGTCCAGACAAAGTTTTCTATATATTAATGTTATCTGGAATACTGTAGTGTAGTGGTATTCACAAAATAGAGAAGATACGGCAGTGTCAGTATGTTTTACTATAGTGGGTAAAATTTGATATGGTCTACACTAATATGCAGTTCCACAAGTTGGGTGACTTGGTATGACTTTCTCTGTTCACTTATGTTGGGAGTGTGATCCCAAGACTGTTTGAATGGAGGGTAAATTATATTTGGTTATTAATATTATGATTGACTGCAAAAGGACAAGGTTCAACATCTTATTTATCCAGGCAACACCTGTATTGTAAATATGGAAAAAGGCCTGGCAGAGTTGGACAAAGGCACAACCCAATCACTATGCTATTATTGTTTAACTTCGATTTCCATATGCACTGCTCACAAAAAGAGAGGATATATTTTTTGTGAGCAGTAAACTTTAAGCACTATAGCAACAAACAAACTTGTTTGGCACATACAATTCTCCCAACAGAACATACACAAGTTACATGACTTGTGTGTAATTATGCTACAGGTTTATATCATGGCTTGTAAAGCTTGGAGAAATGGTAGTGTATGTTGCGATACATTTACTAAATCGGGCTCTGATACTGATGGGAGCAGTCAAGGTACACTGGTGAAAAGGAGCATATTAAATTAATGATACATGAAGGAATTTAGAAGTATTCTCCTGGGCAAATTTGAATGTTGCAAAATGGTAGGCTTTTAAAGATTCCAAAAACAAAGCATTGGACATAACGGGCAGGAATAAAACATCATTCTGTTCCACCAATTTCTTGGCGAGTTGGAAATTCACTTACATAGTCCTGTATATGGTCATATTTAAATGTTTAAAATAAAATGAAAGCTATTTAAAAAGATTTTAGGTTCGTCATCAGTTGAAGTTAATGTCATACCTTTATGCAGCCTATCACAAGCCTGAAAACAAGCTTTTAAATGGGATCATAAGTAATGGGGATTTACAGTTCAATATTGACTATATTCAATCCTGTAAGGCCCAAGGCAAATGAGTGCTGAAAATGAGCTCAACATATTGCAAAATGTGCAGGGGTTGCTCTCTAAGCACATGCCTCATCTTTCAGGTCAACTGCAGCGACTCAAATGTACACACAAATTTGGGCACAAACACCGTTTTGTAACACTCTTTATTATTAATCTTTAAGTATTAGGAGAATGGGCCAATGCTTTGAGACCGATGTTAAAATGGTTCTAGAAGGCACCTGGAATGTCCACCTGCTGAAACGTACAGTTCTCAAAGACAGGAAAGCAAATGTCTTCAGAAGTGTTAAAAAGCCCTTGTCAAAGGAGGACAAGGATGCTTGACATGGACGTCCCGCCTGTAAGATTCATATTATCACTGACAACATGTGTCTTCAACGACCGGCCCAACCAGAACAAGCCAAACTCGTTACTCCAACGCCACCAAAGAAAAGCCTAGACTTTGTTCTGAATATGAAGCCTCTTATGTGAAATGGAGGCATCAAGTTTAATGTATTCCTAAATACTGAATCAGTGTAGCTTTAGTTGGTGATATTCATACCCGGTCAATTTAGATCAACCAGTTAACCAAACTAATGTCTTATGAAACTGCAACCCTACCCTTATTTCCTGCAGAACTACTGTTCCTCATAACATTGGGGTCATGGGGATCCTAGACTTCAGTTAGAGGGCTGACTACTTAATCAGTTGGCTATTGCAATCTTGAATTCCTTGTATATTTAATTGATTTTAGTGTGACATAAAGCAGCCCTTTATGTACCCAGTATGTTATGTAATAACCCAGTCTCTCTCACCCTTTCCAGTGGGAGTACCAAGTTGGCCCATGTGAAGGCATCAGCATGGGGGACCACCTGTGGGTCTCTCGTTTCATTCTGCACCGGGTGTGTGAAGACTTTGGTGTGGTGGTATCATTTGACCCCAAGCCCATCCCTGGTAACTGGAATGGCGCTGGTTGCCACACAAACTTCAGCACATTGCAGATGAGAGAAAAAGGAGGACTGAGGTAGGTTACAGATATATACTATGATTCATTGCTGGACATATATTGTAGCCTTTTGATGCCACATGTTGAAAATTTAGCAGCACCACATTTACATTTCATATTGATTGGGCAATGGACAAGCATGGTAGACATGTATTGGCAAATGGCTTAATGTACAGTTCAGCTTCAGTGCCAGTCTGAGGTAAATTTAATACAACTAGATCTGGGTTGTGGTTCTTGTAGTCACTAACTAAGGAGATGCATCCTACAATCTTAACAGTTGTGGGTGAAATATTGATAAAGGAACCTTTGGGTTCACAGTATTTTACCTGCTAGGTTAACCACAGTCCTGCAGGTAGTTGTAAAGGTTTCTTTGTTTTATTCCAAAGTCTCCACTAAGAAAATGAAAAGGCAATAATTGGGGTAGTAACAGAAGTTTGGTGGTCCTGGATCACTAAGTGCTTCAATACATTAAGCCATATTAAGCTTATTTTGCTAATAGGCTTGAATGGGAATAAATAATGTAAAAGTATTACTTTTTAAGTTAAAATATTGACTTCTTGAAACCTTCTCATTTGGCACAATGATGCCTAATCCTAAGCAAAAAAGTTTAATTCCTAACATGTTATGTTTAAAAATGTTTTCCTGTTCTTGCAGTTATATTGAAGAAGCTATTGAGAGACTAGGGAAGAGGCACAGCTACCACATACGTGCCTATGACCCTCATGGCGGGCTTGACAATGCCAGGCGTCTCACCGGCCACCATGAGACGTCCAACATTCACGAGTTCTCAGCCGGTGTGGCAAACCGTGGTGCCAGTATCCGAATCCCACGATCTGTAGGTCAGGACAAGTGTGGCTACTTCGAGGATCGCCGTCCCTCTGCTAACTGCGACCCGTATGCTGTGACCGAAGCTCTGATCCGCACGTGTCTTCTGAACGAGGATGGAGATGTGCCCAAAGAATACAAATGAACTCGTGCCTTAATGTCTCTGTGGGAGATGATGCCTTTTAGTACTGTGGTTTACTGAAGCCTTGTATTTAGTTGACTGGTCAATCTGATACGAGAGCCTTGATGACAATTTCTAGAATTGTAGTTTTAGTTTCATCTTTTAAGAAAAGGATGTTCAAGTTTAAATAATCCTAACGTTTACTGTATTTTTCATGCTGTTGTGACGGACTTCCAGATGCTGGCTTACATCTAGTTAATGTAGCGGGAACAATGGTGATTCATAGCCTTTAACTAGCAATAAATTTGCCAATACACTGATCTGCTTGACCATGTAATGCATTTTAACATGGGTTATATCAAATAACCACATTTATATCCATTTTAAGAAGTTTATTTTTGGATCTGGATCATTTATTACAGTGCACAATGCATTGAATTGCAGATGAATTGTAAAACTGACACATTAAACATTTAGTACTTTTCTGATATATGGTGTTGACTTTTGACTACCTAAATGTATGAAGATCTTCATGGAAAAACAGCTAGGTAAAACTAAACTTCCACTGCGTATTTAACTAGGCAGACTTGGTTTGCTTTATTGCCAGTTTAAATACTGCTGTTATCACTTGGTCCTATTTAATTCCAATGGAGGAGTTTCCATTTGTGCAACTGCACACTGACCAGCAACTTCTTGGGTACGCCTCTGTATAACGCCAATCTCATGGCAGCAACTTTGTATTTATGCATGTAGACATGCTTATGATGACCCCCTGAGACCAAGCATAAAAAGGTGTTAGAAAGGTGACTTGAACACAGCAACATGGTTGGTCTTATTATTTTAGAAATAGTTGATCTACATGGATTTTCACATACAGCCATCTCTATAGGGTTTGCAGATAATGGTTTGTAAAAGAGGAAAATGTCCAGTGAGCTTTATGTCCTATTGAAAACTTAAAGCATGCCAAGCCTGGTAGAAGATGGCGCATAACTCCACCACTGGTTGTATCAACTGTTCAGGCTGGTGTTGGTGGTGTAATGTTCTGGGGTGATGCTTTCTTGCCACACTTTAGGGTGACTTAACTCCAGTTGAGCACTGTTTAAATACCACAGTATTTACATTGCAATACGTTCACTGTACACAATGGCATTTACAGTCACTATATCTCAATCCAGGAGAGCACCTTTTGGGATGTGGTGCAATGAGACTCGTCATGGACGTGCAGCAACTGCATGATATGTCCATACAGATCAGAATCGCTGAGAAATGTTTTCAGCACCTTGATGAATCTAACTGTTATTACGTTAGTCTGTTGCACAAAAATGCTATTCACAGAATGTAATGCAGTTGATACCTGTACACATTTATGGCAACGATATTCCCTAATGACAGTGGCCTCTTTCAGCAGAACAGATAAACCAAACTGCAAAAATTGTTCAGAAATGATTTGAGGAACATGACAAAGGTGTTGACCTTGCCTCCAGATTCCCCAGATCTCAATCCAATCAAGAATGTGCTTAAATGTTCTGGACTAAAATGTTTTTTCCACTGGGCCCCCTTTGCTACTTAAATGATCTGCTACTAATGTTTTGGATACAAAAGGGCACCTTCAGAATTCTTGTTGACTACATGTCTTGGCGGTACGAAAATGTGTAAATATTAGGCAAGTGGTTTTATGGTTGATTGGCGTATTATTACAACCCTGGTATATACCCTAAACTGAAGGGGTTATAAGTATCATTAACCCTCCAGTTCCCAAAGCATTAACATTTTTCTGTGGCCATATTTAGCTCACACATTTGCTCCAAGTGCTATACAAACAGAACAGTCCAGTTTTCAGGTGGCTCTTGCTTCGTTTGTTTATAACACATTTGGTATGCACACTGACCATGGATTTGAATATAGCTTGGATTTTCACCTTGGGAGTGAGTGCGAGCAGTTTTCCACTCTTTAACCAGAATAGTGATTTGTCTCTAATCTAAAACGTTATTTTTCTTTATTTATTATTCCAATCTAAAAGGTGTAATACACTTGGTCATTATTTTACATGTTGTTCATTCTGAGTGCTCCATGCTGGGTTTTAATAAGCTCAACCTATTTTAGAATCATTTTGTGCCGCTGCTGATCAGACTTTTTTATTAATTTAATGCATTTTATGTAGCTTTTGTTTATTATACTGTTAGTATAAGCTATTACATTTATTTTAAACTTCTTTTAAACTTATTAGGAAAGTTAAAATCTTACGCATCATCTAGGCTACCTAAGGAGCTTATGTCCCTTTTCAAAGTCTTGGTCCTCCCAAGGTTTCTTCTTTTAAAATTCTGTTACACACCAAATGCAACACAAATAATCAGTTATAAAATGCCACATATTTGGACGCAGTGTTTTTCGTCTCAAGAAACATTTGTTCCATGTACTAGCCTTTATTCTTAAAATGTCATGGGTTTATTTTCAAAATCCATTCAATGTTTTTCAGTGGTAGGTTTTAGGGTTGATGCATAAGGTGGCTATTTTCTTTCCACAAAAACATGATCTCAAATGCACTGTAGAATATCCAGATGTTGTTTTTGTCCTAAAGCCTGTTGATCTTTTGCTGCAGTTGTTGTTGCCTTTTGTTTCTCAGTGCTGTCTTTTCATTAAATCATTTTGTTTTTATTGGGTTTCCCGAGGTGGACGCTATTACGGGGTCTTTAGAAGGTTGTAGAAATTTCAGTAAGTCTTTGCTCTCATCTCATTCCAGTGGCATCCTTAGGCGGTGTATAGAGGACAGAGTTCATAATGTCTTGTGCCATGCTCTGGTCTGAAGCTTTAGAATGAAAAGTTGACACCAGCGCTTTAGAGTAGATGCCACATTTGTTTTAGTTCAAGTTCAGGCACATACAAACTAAATTCAGAACAGGACACAAATTTCTTGTTGCTCACCACAAACTCAAACAATATGCCTTAATTTTACTCAGTACAATGGAAAAAGGGAATGCAATAAGAGATTACTGCAAAATACAACCTTTCCTTTGTTTAAAAACATGTTATTAAGCAATTTAATTGGCATTAGGTCTTACATAAAAGTCCGGGCAAATCTGGTCATGTTTCTCAATTGTACATACAGTATATAGAGTACATTTATATAGACGTCACACTGTAATGTACGAGTGCAGGAACCTCATCAGACCAACTAAGACATACTAAGATATGCACCCTAGGAAAATAATGCTGTGCCCCACTAAACTCATGGTGGAATAAAGTCAGTGTAATCCAGGATTATATTTACATTTAGTCATTTGGAAGATGCCTTATCCAAAGCATCTTACAACTGTCACAACCTTACAGCCCTAGCAGTTTTGTGTTAAGGGTCTTGCTCAAGTACCCAACAGTGGCAGTTTAGCAAAGATGGGATTTGAACGCTGTATTTTCTGATCCATAATCCAGCATCTTAACCACAAGGCCAGCACAATGCTACAGGCCTGCTAAGCTGCGAACTACAAACATCCCACAAACTTCACTACAGGCACCAGATTTCAATAATACCCCAGCGTCTTTATAAAAGTACGAGTGACTAAACAGTTTATTTTGATTTTTTTGCACAAGGTAATGGATATCTGCAAATATATACAAGAAACTCAGCTACCCTGCAGACAAGGTCATGATAGAATACAGCAATATGTTTTGGCCACTTATAACTGTATAACCAACCAAAAGTACATAGGAGATACATTCATAAAACTGGCACAGGTATTAGTTATGCATAATAATAAGCAAAATGAATCATAAGCACTTAATATCAAAATGGAATTCATGTTGATTTGCTCTTTATAACTCATCCACCACGAAGTAACACAGACTTTAGTGTTAAATCAGTAAATCTATTTAGTGTTTAACAAGCTTATTTTTTGTGCCCCAGATTGGCATTAAGTCTAGAAACGTCTCTGTATGAGTGTACCTTTTCATTTGCTGAAATGTCAGGAGTAAGACTAGATCTGACACCTGGACACTGTTTGAAATGCAAGACATGTACAGAAATGTAAGCTGTGATATACTTGCTGTAATGAAGAAATTCTTAAATCAATGTTTCATTATGCACTCTAATAACCTGTACGTAAACTGACAACACAGTGTCATGTCACATGTAACCCAACAGCTCGGATAACTAATAATTTTTATATCTAAAACCTTTCATTACACGTTGGTAACGTCTAAGACTTCTATCTCTGCGCTTGCGTCTTGAGAGCAGAAGATTATTATGGATAAAAGAACTATCACAGTTTGGAAGATCCATACAGTATAATGATGCTTTAAGGTTTGTGAATCATTTACAATGTTCTTTGTTTCTGCATAAATATGAAATAAAATATAATCAATTGTTCCCACAAAAGCTAAAAGTGGACAAAGAGAACCAGAGATGGACAGATTGCCCCAGGAAATACTACATCAGTTATATACTGAGGAAAATAATCGTTCCTTACATATACTGGACTTGTTATTGGCAAATGCACTTGCTGACCACCACCTCCCCCCCCGGGTACAATAGTGTCAGTTCAGTAATGTGACTACATATTTCCATTCAATTCAATTCAAGTTTATATTTCACAACGTAGCATTGTTTCAAAGCAGCTTCACAATATTACTGTCTTAAAAGGCCAATTCCAAGTTGAGCAAGCCTAGGGCGACAGTGGCAGGGAAAAAGTCCCTAAAATTGTTAAAAGAAACCTTGGGAGGACCAAGACAACCTTGGGGGCGACCAAGATGGACCAAGACATATCCAGTAACTGTTTCTCAGTCCTGAATATCAGCTTGGAGTGATTCAACTGGGATGTTGCTGAGTTTCCTCACATATACTGCTCGTTTCAGGTCCTTCCACAGCATTTTATAGGATTAAGGTCTGATGTTTGATTGCCCATTCCAAAATTAGCTTTATTCTTTTTTAACCATTCTCTCATAGAACTCATCCAGATTGTTAATGTGACTTAAGGTCAAAATGATTTGTTTTGTCGATAATTTCTATCCTATAAATCCTATATAGAACAGTTTATGAAGTGATCATAATGAGTAAATGAGTGGACCATCTTAGTCACACCCCTTGGTTGATTCCTTACCTGATATAGTTGCAGCTGTTATTAAGAAAGGTCTATCTAAGTAAACTTAAGGGACATTTATTATGATTACACTACAGCCAGTGTAAGGTAATGTACTGTATCTTCCAGGGTTTACACAGGGCATGGAACAAAGGGGACAGTGCAAAAAAACAGGGGCATGAGCAGATTGACCTAAGCATAAAAACAACAGGAAAAACAATAGTAACAGGAACAGGTACCATCTAAAGTCCCAGCAAGGCAGTGAAGAGGCAGGAGGTTTTAAATAGGTCAAGCATAGCAGACGATAATTAAGCAACTTTCTGTGGAATGAGAAATGGTTTAGAATGGAACCGTGTAGGAGGATGTAGCTACCCATCATCCTGGCAGCATAAAATGTGGCCTGACCTGTCAGTTGGCATTGCCTGTCCTGAAACCACATACTTATTTGGCTTGAATGTTGCAGGAATGCTGGTAGTAAGTTGGTAAGCCTGCAGCACAGGGAGCAAGGCATGGCACACTCATTCATATACATTCACACAGAGTAAACCCAGGCAGACACAGTGAGGACATGCAGACTGTACACAAAACTCGAGGTCAGATTCAATGCCCAAAGAAATGCTACTCTTACTTCACTATTAATTAAAAAAATCAATTTGTAAAAATATCTGAAACTTTGTAGCTTATATATTTTTCAGAACCAAGTATTATTTTGGTCAAATACAAAAGAAGAATAGCGTGCAAGCTATGCAATAAGTCAAGATGTTTAACAAAAGTGTTTAATAATACTTAGGAAGTACAGAATTTCCTTTTAAATCAAGTTGTCTGTGTTGCCAGAGATTATATCAGTAGTATAAACAGGTCACTGGTTAAACTGTTAATTAGATCGACCATAACCCTTAGCATGATGGTTATATTATAAGAAGTTCTGCCCTTCAATAAAAGCAGGCAATTACATTGTAACTGGTAAAATCCAGATGTATCAGATTAGTATGGCTGTGTGTGCAGAAGTCATAAATAAGTTAAATATAATGTTATGCAAAGCATTATACAACGTTTTGGGCTCCCCTTCACTAATTATCACTTGGTGTTTTAGCACAGGTAAGGAATGTTGTGAGTACACAAACGTATATGTGTAACATAAATAAATTGTAATTCATACATTTAAAAATATTTGCTCAACTATTGCTTTTTGGACAGCCAATAGTATCTAGAAGGCATCATTGAGAACACAGGTTCCCTTGATGGTGAGCTATTGTGTTACCATAGCATCACCTGAGCACCCAGGTCCCGTAATTATATACTGTATATTAGCTTAATGTTATCTCGTAGTCTTATATTGTAATAATATACTGTAAGACTGCAAAAGTCTTAGGCCACCATTAGATTTGCTATGTCATCATTTTAGCAATGATATAATGCCCATATGTAATTATTTCCCAGTCCCTTTATTAGAATACAACCAGAAAACACATGGAATTTGTATGCAGTATTAGAAAACTAAAAAATATGAAAGACTAAAGTGGCAAGTATTTAGTGTGACCTAACACTTGAGCAAAACAGCATCTGGCAGCTTTATCAGGATGGAAAGTTGACTCATCTAGTAATGGGTAGCAGCCAAGAAACCACTTTTCAGCAAGTGTGAAATTATGGGGTCTAATTGTTGACAATATGTTATGTATGCTCATTATACCATTGCACATAGAACAAAACTAATGGTGATGTAAGAATTTGGTGTGACCTAACTACTTTATATGCTTAAAAATATGCTCGCTTAGTGCTGACTAATTGTTCCAAGGAGATCTGGTTATTCTGGGGTAAGAATGCTTTAATTGTCACAGTTGCTGTTTATTTACCAGTGTAAATGATTTCCCAAAGCTTTCAGTAAAAGCTTACCTAATTATAAAAGTGTTTCCTTGATTCTTAAGTAATATTTCACATTATTATGTATCTAGGCTTCCAGCATATTGTATAAACACCTTCCTGTTCTGAAAACAGACTCCACTTTATCTCACGAATTACATAAAGAGATAAAGTGTGTGGTTACACTCACAGTTGCCATACAATGTTTTTAAACCCTCATAAAATGTTGTCTGATCTTCATTCATCATAAATATCATAGCCACTTTCTGCATAAACTAATCACACACAAACTTTTATGATATATACTGATGAATCATTCACAGCCCAGGCTGAAAAATTATTTTTACTTCCGGGCTGATAATAACATAGTTAGGATTGTAGATTATATGTTCTAAAGATGAAAATTCCTTTCTTAGAAATGCCTTAGAAGTCTAAAACTGCTCCTCTCACAAAAACCTGTTCATGAGTCATTGTGAATTTCAAATAAATGTCCACAATGAAGAATAGATTTTAGAGATACCTCATACTGAAAAGGTCTAAGCATTCAGTTTGGTGCAGTGGCTAGCACTGTCACATTACATTCACAGACCAGTGGAGTTCAATGGATTGTCCAGGGTCAGTCCCAGTTAGGCCCCAAGTCCTTGTTGCAAGACAGATTGTTCAGAGTACTTTTGATTGTATTATTGTTTGGGTGAAGGTCCCACCAAGGGCACAATGTAGAATGATACCACATACTGGCAGCAAAAGACAGAAACAGCAGAATGAAATGTTTCAACACCTGAAGTATAACCGCACTTGTATAGATGAGTAAGAAGAGGTTACAAGAGGTCTCCTCAGATAGGATCTGTTATAATCTGAAGAGCACTGTTCAAGCAAAATATTCAAGATTATTCTAAGATCCCTTTTCAGTGTCAGAATAGAAGCTCCAGGAATTTTTACTGATGCAAAATGTGTCTAGATAATTGTTGCAGGATGGGCATGGAAGGGTGGCTGTGGTGACCACTAAGGGGAGTCGTCAAAAGGAGAAGATAACTGCAACAACAATAACATAGCCATCACTTCAACAATAATAATTATAATAATAACAGGAATATATTTAAGCACTATGATCGCTGAAATATGAGCTGGACCCCTGTGCCACTAGTTATTATTATTATTATTATTATTCAATTTATATATAATGATATCAATGAATCCCATCTGTCTGACTGTCCATTGGTACGTAGGTATTTTCTTCAATTTGAACCGTTAAAAATACTAAATAATGTATTACTTTACATTAATTCATAATTTAAAACTATATAAATAAAGAAGTTCCCATCTGAGGGAGGGGAGACCTTGCAACCCTCAACAGAAAAAGTGAGGTTAAAACATTAAATTATTATTGTCAAAGGTTTTATATAACCATTATAAAAAAATATTCATGAATAATTCACTATAATACACTATTTATAGTTTGCATAAATGACTTTATGTTTTTTTATTGTTTATTTGTAGCCAGTTTTAAATGTTGGTAATTATACATATCATTTATCATATCATTGCTCTGTTATGCCAAGTAGCAAATTGTTTTTTGAGGCTGTGTCATCAACATATGATGTGTGACTGACAGGAAATTTACTTGCAGGTGCATGCTGAGAATGTAAAATCCAAAACAGGATAGCAGAAAAAGCTGTATAATAATAATAATAATAATAATAATAATAATAATATTAATAATAATAATAATAATAATAATAATAATAATAATTAAAGAAAATAATAATATTTGTGAAGTCAATCATTATTGTTTGTTGTCTTTAATGTCGTGCGTCACTTGGCTGCTGTAAGACACACACACAAACACACACACACACACACACACACACACACACAGTGTGTTTAGGGACTAACAGGGATATGACGCCAAAGCCAAGGCTGCCCGCTGCTTAGGCTAAGCAGCTGAGAAAGCATTGAATTGTGGGAATACATGAAGACATATTGTCCTCAAAATACACAGCAGATGTGGCTCACCACACACACACACACACACACACACACACACACACACACACACACACACAGTTCTGTAACAGGCGGTTAATGGGTCAGGTACAGAGCTCTCATTATCTGTAAGAAACCCAATTGAATTTAAAAAAACCATCATTCTACAGCCACAAATCAGAAAAAAGGGTGGAAAATGCTATTTTAAAAAATGCAGAAGTTCCTCACCTTGTTTTTGAATTTTATTTTATTGCAGACTGTATGAATCTATGATATTTCATGTTTTGTCGGGTCAACTTACTTTCATTTTGAAATAAACATCCATTACCGCATTTCAGGCCTGCACGATTCCAAAAAGGTTGGAGACAAACGAGCATTTCTTGCTAGAAAGCATGGATTGCTAGTAATGAATAAAAATAATGATGTGAAGCAGGTGATTGTAATCATTATTTGATACAAACGCAGCATCTCGGAAAGGTTATTCTTTGATGAGAAAAAGATGGTCAGAGCTTCTTTAGCTTGTCAGCTAACATGATCTAGGCTATGGAAATGCACATAAATTTGCTTTAATTAACACAATATTAATTCATTTATTATCTTATCCACTTATCCTAGTCAAAGTCGTGGGCCAGCATCACAGGGCACAAGGTAGCAACAACCCTAGACAGGATGTCAATCCATTGTACATTACAGACACTCAAACACTTATACACACATTTGGAACGGGCACTAAGGGCACGTAGGGTACTTTGGAAATACTAGTTAACCTAAGACGCATGCTTTTGGAATGTGGGAGGAAACTGGAGTACCCAGAGAAAACCCACACAAGCACGGGGAGGACATGCAGACTCCACACAGGTGGAGTTCAGGGTCGGGATCTAACCGTAGATCTCAGAGCAGTGAGACGGCAGTGCTAACCACTGCATTACGGTGCTGCTCTTCACACAAATACACATACTGTTAACATACACTCATCCTTTAACATGTATTTACAATACAACACTGTGAGCAATGCAAATGAGAGAGGAAGTGCACACACACACACAAACACAGATCATCTCCCACAAACCTGCTCTTTGCTAAACAACAGATAGATTATATTTCATAGAAATGTCTCTTATAGAAGTCTCAAATAACACTCTCACAAAGACTCATCAGTTGGTTTTGCATTCTTCTCTATTCTGAGATTCATGTGTGCTGTGAGGTTAAAATCAGAATCTTGAAGTCATAACACTTGTTTGTTACACAACTATTCTTATCTGTTTCCTAAAGTCTCTGTATAGATTCCATGTTCTTCTCTTCTGTCTAATAAGGATCTTGCTGGGTTACTGTTGTGAATCTTTTTCATGTAAAAACATCAGCTAATACTACTACTACTACTACTACTAATAATAATAATAATAATAATAGTAACATTAATAATAATACATTACAGTAGTACCTCAGTTCTCGACCACTATAAACTTGTATGTGTTCCATAGTGGTTCCAATTTAAGAGTCATGGTTCATGATTTACGATTCAGTGTCACAATAGCTATCAGTGCAGATCTCTGCTGCTGGTAAATAAGTCCCCATGAGTCCAAAAAAAGGTTACTGATAATAAAGAAGCAAAAGGAAAACATTGAGGAGAGTGAAAAGCTGTGGATGCGGTCGTGTTTTAAGCATGTTTAATGCAGGTTACGATATGTATATGATATATACAGTATAGATTAAACTCCACGATTTACAATAAATTCAACTTAAATTCAACACCTGTAGTAAGAGAGAAAAAAAAAATAAGGGATTAAATATTAGAGGGAGTGAAAGTATTCAGAGATTTATGTGAGCTTTGAAGAGGGAGGAAGATGTGGAAGAGCAAATAAATGGAGGTAATGCGTTTCATAGAGTATGGCCAGCCAGTGTTTGCAATTACAATGCCACAAGACCAACTGAATGAGCTAGATGAAACTGCAATAGAGCAAGAAATCTCTTGTAAATTAAAGTTTGTAATTAATATAAACAATACGAAGCAATAAGCAGCTCAGGTAGCATCTAAGTGACTTTGCACAGAGTGTGTGTATCAAGGTTTAAATGCAGAAGCTTGCAATCAGGGCAGTGGGGAACATGTGCCGAGCATCAGTAATCCAGTGAGTGGAAGTTCGGCAGCTTGAGGGCTCGACCGGGGTGGGTGTACGTATTAAGGGTTCTGTGGATTGGAGTCCAGGGCAGTGCCCTCAAGTGCCTTATACGTAACTATATGAAACAAAAAACAAACTGTACTACACAAATGCACATTATTTAGAATGACATAATAATAATAAATAAGAGATGAGTTAGTACATGACATGTTCTCCCACTGGCCACTTGTTTCTACAGTCTTTGTCTATTTTGTCACCTCCACTTACCACATAGAAGCAATTCACTGAGAAGCAATATGGCAGATGTGCTTAATCATAATCATAAATATTCCAGCAGCACTGCTGCATCTGATCCACTCATACCGTCACAACACAGGATCACCACATTAGTGTTAAAACAGAAGCAATTCATACAACATCCTTGTACATCCACATTTACATTTCATTTACATTACCTTTTTATATTATACAAATATATCATATTTTTTTTATTATTTGCTAGTCCCGTACAAATTTGGTATGTATGGAATAATGCATATTGTGGCTGAGAAGCAAAAACATGTGAAAAACAACCACATATGTTTACTCCCTACACGTAATGATCACTGTATTGCAAGCCTGTAAGATATTTAGTTTCAGTCCAGCATTAGATATCTGAAACCTTTACCCCCATTTCCACAGGATAAACACCATCCCACACCTCCAATATCCTAAGAGGAATGAACACATGCTCCACCCGATTCCCCTCTCTGCCAACCTTAACAAGCACATTTGGGAATTCTCCAGGCAACCGTAAACAAGAGAGAGAGAAAGAGAGATAGAGAGAGAGAGAGAATGCGAGAGAGAGAATGAGCGAGAGAGGGGGGGGGAGAGCGAGAGAGAGAGAGAGGGGGGCGGGGGAGGGGGAGAGAGAGAGAGAGAGAGAGAGAGAGAGAGAGAAAGAGAGAGAGAGAGAGAGAAAGAGAGAGAGAGAAAGAGAGTGAGAGAGAGAATTGGTTACTGTGGTAAACACTTGGCATTACAGTACATACTGTCCTTCTGTTCCCTGTCAAAACAGCTTCACTGTTACAAAGCAATACTAAATAATACAAGTTGTTTCATTAAAAGCTAGATTTTTTTGCATTGAATCCTTAAATTCTTGCTTGGATAAATGGTGCATGAGCTTTGCCTGGTTTCCATTGAGCCTCAGCCTTAACTCTATAAGAGGTGAACGTGAATGCCATCAATAAGCAAGGCCTTATTGTCCAACAATGTCCCAGTCATGTTCCACAGTGAGGTGGTAAAGTGTTGTAACACAACAGTTTGATCTTGGTTGGACACCAGCTTTTTTCTTACTAAAACTTTATTTTTTTATGTTACTGTTGCATCACATAATTCTGATTTTGTAGATGTTTTTGCAAGGGGATTACGGTGGTTTAGAGTTTGTCCACAAACTATGAACCAGAAGCTCCAGAGTTTAAATCCTACCTTTGCCATGCTGCCACTGTTGAGCAAGGGATTTACCCAAATTGATTGAACTGTGAAATTGTCAGTTGTTAGTCATTGTTTATAAGGTGATTTATTCGCCGTGGAGCAGCACAGTTGCCTCACAGCTCCAGAGATCCCCGTTTCAGTCCTGACATAGAATACCAACTGTGAGTGGTTTGCATGTTCTCTGTGATTTTGATTCATTATTTTTCTAATGTAGCACTTATGGAAGCGCTTTTAACATTGCAGGAACGCCTGTGCCTAGCCAGTATCACAGGGCACAGTTCATAAACAACCCTAGACAGGGTGCCAATCTATCATGAACATTCCAAGGACATGCATGAGGTTACATGCATTAGGTCACTCCAAATTGGTACAGCATGGCAGTCTTACTAGCACTGATGTAAAATTGATTATGTCATGAATAGTCATAAATGCTGATGTGTCATTAAATAAAACAGGAAAAAAAAAAGGACCAGGGCAATTGGAAAGGGTCTGGAGCCTAACCCAAAATTCACTGGGCCACAATCAGATCCCTGACATGGTGCCAATCCATCAAAGGTTTTCAGCCTTAATGTTATGAGATTTGGGTCAAGCTCTCTGGGACTGCAAATTCCAGCAGCGGACACTATCCACCCGAGCTGAGCCACCCGGGCTGCCAAGTTAGCTAAAAGTTATGGTGGTGATGTTTGGAGTCTCAGGTTCAGTGTTACACTAGTTGTAGCATCCAAAAATATACTTGAGACCTTGTGCTCTAACCTGGCAAATATAATAAAGGGCTTGTGTGCCTGTGTAAATGACAAACAGTCAAGTTTGTTATCAGTGTCAACAAATTGCCTTTTTGTTCAATGTCACAGTTTGTTAAGTGATTATAAGCTCGGGAAAGGCATTATATAACGTACAGTGCCTGGTCAAATAAGGTTGCTTTTTAGATTCACTGGATAACTGTTAAGGTTCCTACCTTTTCCCTCGCAGTGCTGCCTCATTGATCGAGTTACAGAGCAATTGGTGAGGCGGCTTGTAACCAGTGTCTAGTTAACGACCTGATGATGAACACCTGCGTCTCCCTCTACTTAAGTGGGAGTTCTAGCAGTGCTCTTTTCACTCCACCATGCACCTGACCATTGGTGTGCACACTAGAAGTTTGCTCGCTCAGTTTTGGCTAGTTGGTAACGTCCTGGGGCTTTTAGTGCTGATGGATGGGTATGGGGGAAACCCCTGAGGTATTTAGCATTTGAGGGACACTTTTAGGGGTTTTCGTTCCTTTGTTAGGTGTGCTTCGGCTCTGGGTCCATGGCCAGGGGGGTCGCCTCCAGACTCTGGCTGCCATATGCTGCTATAGGGTCACTATTGGCGCCGAACCCCATATCCGGCCATAAAGGGCAGCCCCCTGGCGTTCATCGCGATTTATTCGCGTGTTGCTCCCTCCTGGGATGCAACACAGCGGCGTGCCTTATCACCTTTTTGTTTTCATTTGTTAGATAGCCTTTTGGTCCTTTTTCCCCCTTTTAAGTTTGGTTATATGTTATTTCCCCATTATTATTATTATATACCGTGGGATTCCTCGGTGCCGCATACTTTGGTCCTACCACATACCGTAACAATAACTAAATCATATGTTTCAGCTTTTAACTATAGCTGATGCAATAAGTAATTTGTAAACAAGCACATTAGAAGACATATCCCGTAGTCATGGAAAAGATGTTACTGTGTTTCAGAAGGGTCAAATTATTGCTGCATCATGCAAATAATAGAGCAAGAAGATTGCTGAGTTGCCTGGAACTAAGGTTTTCCAGTGAATTACTAAAAACTGGAAGAATAGGGGTGAACCATAAACTTCACAGAGGTATTATGGTCAGAAAAAAAATTGACATCAGAGCTCATGCCTATGTGTAATAGGGAATAGAGAATTTAGGACTGTCTCTAATTAGTGTGGCTGAACACTGTTTACACAAGAAAAAAGCTTATTAGTAAAGCTATTCAGGAAAAAAAAGTGCTTAGATTTGAGGTTAACTGAAACAGTTTGAACTACTCTGGTGCAGAAACAGGCCACCCATGGCCGTGTTCCTAAGTAGTGATTCCACCATTTAAAAACAAAAATTTAACAGCATGATTATGATCTCGTATGGATTATTGGAAATAACACAGTTGGTGACTTATGGGGAAAAAAAAACAATCTTCCATATCTGCCTTGTGATCATGACTTCAAGTTCCCTAGATACAGCCAAGAGCTCTGGCAGCCAGTATTGCTTTTTAAGGACTTAAAAGCAAAAAGCAAAACTACAAATAATCGCATTAAAGCAAAACTACAAATAATGTTTAAACAGCAGGTTTAAATGACATAAAAACGGCAAAAGAATGCACTACTTATGTATTTTTATTTATTAATTTGGTACATATAACTAATGTACTGTAGAATGGCCTATCAAGGATGTTCAGAGTATGACTCTCCATTCATGTGGGAAATGCACACTAACATTGCAGACAAACTGAATATATCATCTTTAATTAGGCCCTTAATTAGCAGCACAATTACCACAAGGCTACATTTGTAATTGTCTCTGTGGGGTAGTAGTTAGCACATTTGCTCAAGTGGTTTAAACCCTGGGCCATACCAAGCCAAATTTTGGGACTGTGGTGGCCTATAGGCCACTAAAATGGTTAAGGTACTGAACTATGGACCAGAAGGTCCAGGGTTCAAATCCCACCTCTGTCACAGTTGGGTCCGTGAGCAAGGGCCTTAACCCCATTGCTTGGATTATAAGACTGGCTTAATTGTAAGTCACACTGGATAAGGGCGTCTGCTAAATGACATAAATGTAATTGTATGAGGTAAGACATAAGGATTATCAATAAAACTTTCAGATAGCTTTTCTTTAGTCATTATTATTTATTATTTTTGTTTTTTTCACCTTTATTTTATCAGAAGTTCCACTGAGGTACCTGTTTAGAGTCTCATCAATGTGTATCAGCATACCCATGTGAGTGATTGTGCGACAAGTACTGGTATTTTAACTCCTTTATATGTAGTTGGCACAAAAAGCATTTCTGTATTCACCATCTGTTTGGCCAGGTAGGATAAAGTTTATAGTAACATTACATTTAGTCACATCAGATACGGAAGTCCTTTTCTGAATGTAAACATAACTGTATAATTTTAAGTAATAAATAGTAATATGCATTGAAATAACTTAATTTATTTACCTATGGAAACAAAGTTTCAAACTTTTGTAATTTCCCCCTTCGTATGCTTTTCAGTGGTTTGGTCCATTACCCAAATGCATAGACCTTTTATTTTATCCAGTTACAATTGAAGTTTTAATTGTTGTGAATATTTTAACGATTTACATTTGGTTTAAATATGACTATAATAAGCTTAGCTCTTTTTTCAGCTTGGAAATACAGGCACTATTTTGAATTTGTTTTAGCAAAAGATGACACCATTAAGTTTCTTTGTACACTCTGTGCTGGAGACAAAGTGCTATCAAGCTTCAAAAACACTACGTCATA